>RJWK010025856.1:0-27402 GCA_004363435.1 Platanista minor | reverse complement strand
TTTTTTTGGGTGGAATGCGGGCCTCTCACTGTTGTGGCTTCTCCCGCCGCGGAGCACAGGCTCTGGGCGCGCAGGTTCAGCGGCCATGGCTCATGGGCCCAGCCGCTCCGCGGCATGTGGGATCATTCCCGGACCGGGGCATGAACCCGTGTTCCCTGCATCAGCAGGCGGACTCTCAACCACTGCGCCACCAGGGAAGCCCTTGGGTATGTTTTTATAGGTCCTTTTCTTCTCTTGTGTTTCCCACTTAGAGAAGTTCCTTTAGCATTTGTTGTACAGCTGGTTTGGTGGTGCTGAATTCTCTTAGCTTTTGCTTGTCTGTAAAGCTTTTGATTTCTCCATTGAATCTGAATAAGATCCTTGCTGGGTAGAGTAATCTTGGTTGTAGTTTCTTCCCTTTCATCACTTGAAATATATCATGCCATTCCCTTCTGGCCTGTAGAGTTTCTGCTGAGAAATCAGCTGTTAACCTTATGGGAGTTCCCTTGTATGTTATTTGTCATTTTTCCCTTGCTGCTTTCAATAATTTTTCTTTGTCTTTAATTTTTGCCAATTTGATTACTATGTATGTCGGCGTGTTTCTCCTTGGGTTTATCCTGCCTGGGACTCTCTTCACTTCCTGGACTTGGGTGGCTATATCCTTTCCCATGTTAGGGAAGTTTTCGACTGTAATCTCTTCAAATATTCTCTTGTGTCCTTTCTCTCTCTCTTCTCCTTCTGGGACCCCTATAATGCGAATGTTGTTGCGTTTAATGTTGTCCCCGAGGTCTCTTAGGCTGTCTTCATTTCTTTTCATTCTTTTTCTTTAGTCTGTTCCGCAGCAGTGAATTCCACCATTCTGTCTGCCAGGCCACTTATCTGTCCCTCTGCCTCAGTTATTCTGCTATTGATTCCTTCTAGTGTATTTTTCATTCCATTTATTGTATTATTCATCTCTGTTTGTTTGTTCTTTAATTTTTCTAGGTCTTTGTTACACATTTCTTGCATCTTCTCGATCTTTGCCTCCATTCTTTTCCCGAGGTCCACTATCATTAGTCTGAATTTTTTTTCTGGAAGGTTGCTTGTCTCCATTTCATTTAGTTATTTTTTGGGGTTTAATCTTGTTCCTTTATCTGGTACATAGTCCTCTGTCTTTTCATTTTGTCTGTCTTTCTGTGAATGTGGTTTTCCTTCCACAGGCAGCAGGATTATAGTTCTTCTTGCTTCTGCTGTCTGTCCTCTGGTGGATGAGGCTATTTAAGAGGCCTGTGCAAGCTTTCTGATGGGAGGGACTGGTGGTGGGTAGAGCTGGGTGTTGCTCTGGTGGGCAGAGCTCAGTAAAACTTTAATCTGCTTGTCTGCTGATGGGTGGGGCCGAGTTCCCTCCCTGTTGGTTGTTTGGCCTGAGGCAACCCAGCACTGTACCCTACAGGTTCTTTGGTGGGGCTAATGGCGGACTCCAGGAAGGTTCATGCAAAGAGTACTTCCCAGAACTTCTGCTGCCAGTGTCCTTATCCTCAAGGTGAGACACAGCCACCTCCTGCCTCTGCAGGAGACCCTTCAACACTAGCAGGTAGGTCTGGTTCCGTCTCCTGTGGAGTCACTTCTCCCTCCCCTGGGTCCCGACGCACACACTACTTTTTGTGTGCCCTCCAAGAGTGGAGTCTCCGTTCCCCCAGTACTGTCAAAGTCCTGCAATCAAATCCTGCTAGCCTTGAAAGTCTGATTCTCTGGGAATTCCTTCTCCTGTTGCCGGACTTCCAGGTTGGGAAGCCTCATGTGGGGCTCAGAAGCTTCAGTCCAGTGGGTGGACTTCTGTGGTATAATTGTTTTCTAGTTTGTGATTCACCCACCTAGCGGTTATGGGATTTGATTTTATTGTGATTACGCCCCTCCTACCATCTCATTGTGGCTTCTCCTTTGTCTTTGCATGTGGGGTATCTTTTGTGGTGAGTTCCAGTGTCTTCCTGTCGATGATTGTTCAGCAGTTAGTTGTGATTTTGGTGCTCTTCTGGGCTGGTGCTGCTATAATACTAGGAAGAGACACAGACCTTTATTGGCAATGAGTTTGGTGGTCGATGCAGGGAGGACTTAACAGCCTTACTTGGTTTTCTAGCCTTACTTGGTTTTCTACGTGAGGAGCAGCAAGCATCTGGGGAGACACACTGGCCAGGGATAGAGGCATAGTCCAAGGTTGTGAACCAGGAACAAGGTTTATTTTAGCTAATACTCTGAGCACATGAACTAAGCAGTCATGAGTTCTAGGTTCATTAGCTCTGAAGCAATGGTTTACAAGTCTGGCTGCATATACAATAACTGGGAGAATTTTCAAAATCACAGATTCCTGGATTTTGCCTACAGAGATTTTGATTTAGTAGCTCAGTGATAAAGCCCTGTAATACGTATTTTTGACACGATATCTCAAACTCTCTGCTAAGTTTGGAATGTACTGGTTTTAGAATATTTCTCAGTAACCTAAAATGATGTCATAATGTGTTCAAACACATCAGACTTGTATCTAGAGAACACCAGTCCCTAGGAAATTCTGATTTTTTTTTTTTTTTTTTTTTTTGCGGTACACGGGCCTCTCACTGTTGTGGCCTCTCCCGTTGCAGAGCACAGGCTCTGGACGCACAGGCTCAGCGGCCATGGCTCACGGGCCCAGCCGCTCCGTGGCATGTGGGATCTTCCCGGACCGGGGCACGAACCCGTGTCCCCTGCATTGGCACGCGGACTCTCAACCACTGTGCCACCAGGGAAGCCCTGATTATTTAAACTTAGAGTTTATGAGGTTTTTTTTTTAATGAAGTTCTGCTATGTAAAACATGCTTTTAAGAGGTTTATATAATGGTTTTGTACATGTCCTCTGGACATAGAATTTATAGACTGAAATCCCAGTGACACTACTTACTAGCCATGGAATGTTGGGCAAATTATTTGACTCATTTTATTCATCTATAAATGGGATGATGATGATAATGCCCCAAATCCTAGAACAAATCTGATTAACACCAACATAAAAAGAAATATAAAATCTGAATAGTCCCATAACTATTAAATTAATTGAATCCATAATTAAAAACTTTCCCACAGATTAAACTCCAGTTTACGTGACTTCACTAGTTTATTCCAGAAAATAATAAGAAATAATGTCAATCTTACACAGACTCTTTCACATTAAGGAAAAGGAGGGAATACTTTCCATCTTTTTAATGAAGTTTGCAAAGCAATTATAAACCCTGAGAAGCATATTACAAAAAAAGAGTTATTTTTGGTCACTCTCAATCATTGTACAAAATAGTTAACATTAGCAGGCCTGAGATGCTATCCTTAGAAAGGCCTGCTTGCAAGGTTGATGTTTGGCTAGCAGCTGAAAACTTGGATTTCAGGAGTAGTCCCACCATTCCCTGGCTGACAGGAGTGAATGGTGGACCTAAACTGTTTGTACAAACAACATGGTTAGTCTGGAAATCTGGAATTTTAGTATGTGCTAGGCCGAGTACCTATGGGACCAGTCTGGGATAAAAACCCTGGGCACTGAGGCTCTAATGATCTTCCCTGGTGGACAACACTTCTTCTGTGTTGTCACAATGAAATGCTGGAAAAATTAAGCATGTCCCTTTTGACTCAACCGGGAGAGGACTCTTGAAACTTTTTCCTGGTTTAGTCCATTCTTCACCCCTTGTGCTTTTTCCCTTTGTTGAATTTGCTTTGTATCCTTTTGCTTGTATAACTAAATACTGAATCCTGTGAGTCCTTCTAGGAAGTCATAAAACCTGCAGGTACCCTTGGAGACCTCCAACAGATTCATGCCCTATAGCTTTAACCAAGTCAATAAGTCATGAAAAAGCAACAAAAGATATAAGAATTATTTGCATATGATCATGTGTGTAGAATTAAAAAAATAAGTTTAGCAAGCTTGCTAGGTACATCATCAAAATTTTTCAAATTGGCAGTGTTTCTGTATAACAGTAAAAGATTATAGGATAATCCTGTAGCATCAAATAGTATTAAGGACCCTAGAGTAAATCTAATAGATGTGTAAAACTCTTCACAGAAAAATATAAAATATTACTGAGAGAAATTAAAGAAGGCCTAAATATTTCAATGGATGTGCCATATTCATGGATTAGAAGATTCAATATAATAAATATGAAAACTCTTTCCAAATTGATTTATAGGTTCAATGAAATGTCAATTAAAATTCAAATAATTTTTTAGTGGAAAGTGTCAAGCAGATTTTAAAATTTAAATGGAAATGCCAAGGACCAAAATTAGCTAAGATTCCTTTGAAGAACAAGATAGGATGACTCATTTTATTCCATAGTGTCATAAATAAAAATATACGTATATGTATATATACAGATTGCATATATGTCTATGTGTGTGTATATATATATACACACACATATATTTTTATTTGTGACAATGATTTCATTATAGTGCAGCAGGGAAAGAATAGTCTTCTCAATTAATGTGCTGAGTCAATTGTTTATCCATATGGAAAACAATATCCTAGATCCCACAGAAATCATCCCAGATGAGTTATAGGCATAAATATGAAAAAATAAAACAATAAATAATAAAGCTTCTAGAAGAGGACTATTCAGTAGAACTTTCTGTGATGACAAATATTCTATAACCGTGCTGGCCTTTACAGTAGCCATTAGACCTGTGTGCCTATTGAGCCCTTGAAATGTTGCTAGTGTGAATGAGAAACTGAATTTTTATTCCTTAAAAAGTTTAGTTGACAGAAATTTAAATTTAAATAGCCACATGTAGCTAGTGGCTACAGTAATGCACAGTGCAGTTATTGAGTATATTATAGGAGACTATCTTTATAACGTTGAAATGAGGAAAGATTTCTTAAAGAGGACAGCAAATGAGCAATTAAAAAGGGAAAAATAATAAATTAGACTACATTAAAATTAATAATTTTTGTTCATCAAAATTAGACCGTGAGATAATAGTACTGTCTTATCAGAATATTAAAATTCAAAACACTTAAAAAATACCAAGGGTTAGTGATGATGCAACAGGAATCTTCATACCCTGCTGGTAGGCATATAAGTTAGTTCAGCCACTTTGGGAAACAATTTTGGTGTTTGTGTCCTAAAGTTGAAGATATGTGTACCCTATAACTCAATCAGTATTCTCCCAACAGCCACATAAGCACATGTGCTCTAGATGACATGCCTAAGGGTAGTCGAAGCAGTAATATTAGTTATAGCCCAAACCAAGAAAAAACCCAAATAACCATCATGAGTAAAACACATGTATAAATTATGGTAGGTTCATACAATGGAATTTTTTATAGTAATCAAAATGAATGAACTACAACCACACAAACATAGATTAATCTTACAAATATAGAGTAAAAGGAGGGAGACTAAAGAGAGTATATAATGTCTTTTTTTTTTTTTCATCTTTATTGGAGTATAACTGCTTTACAATGGTGTGTTAGTTTCTGCTTTATAACAAAGTGAATCAGTTATACATGCACCTATGTTCCCATATCTCCTCCCTCTTGCGTCTCCCTCCCTCCCACCCTCCCCATCCCACCCCTCTATAATGTCTTATTCCACTTACATAACATTCAAAAACAGGCAAAACGGAACTGTGGGTTTAGAAGTCGCGAGAGTAGTTGTCTTGGTTGAGGAGTGAAGAGTAGTGATTGGAAAGGGGCCTGAGGGAAACTTCTGGGCTGCTGGTGTTTTACTTCTTCACCTGGTAACTGGTTACATGGATATGTTTGCTTTGTGATGGTACATTGAGCTATGCAGTTATGTCTCGTGCACTTTTCTGAATATATGCTTTACCTTCATAAAAATACACATGAATGAACAAATTAGGTAATAAAAAGTGAGCTGCAAAATAGACTAAATATAGATATTAAGACACTTCATCTCAATTGTATAAAAAACATGCACTCGTTTCAGAAATAATAGGTAATATTATATCCTTGTGTTAATATCAGTGTCCACGTCCATGTTAGGTCAGGTTCTGGCTGATGGTGCAGGACCCACAGGTGGGCCAGCTCAGCTGGGCAGGAGAGAACAGGGTTGGCTTTCACACAGTGAGCACTGTGAGGCAGGCCAGCAGGTGGTTAGCTGGTATCTGGGAGGCCTGGCAGTGGTCTGAGGACAGATGTCCTGGCTGGTGGCTTAGGGCTCTCAAACTGGCAGCAGGCAGGCAGTGAGTGTCCAAGCCGGTAGGTGGTCGATGCAGGGAGGACTTAACAGCAGGTAGTACTGACCAGGCCATGGTAATAGGGCTCAGGGATGGCTTCCATATCCTGAGAGGAATGGGAGGGAAGAGATGTGATTAAATTCCCAGAGGAATATGGTACAAGGCAGGAAATCAGGAGGCAATTCAGTTCTTGAAAATAGGGTTTGATGTGGAGGTTTGGTCATGAGTCTCAGAGCCTGGAGCTATTTTGAGTCTACAGATGAGAGGCTGGGCAGCTTGGAGGCTAGGAGAGGGAACTTGGCTGATATACAATTTTTAGTACCCAGGAAAAAAATAATAGAAACATAAAATATTAGAACTGGAGGAAAACTTACAGCTCACCAAAGTCTACTCCCTCATTTTATAGGAAAGGAGACTAATATTATTGAATACCACCCATTAATTCCTTTTTATAAGCAAATCCATCTGATCCTCATAACCACCATGAGAAATAGTAGTATTTTCTTTATTTTACACCTGGGTCAGAGAAGTAAAGTAACTTCCTCTCTGTCAGACAGCACCATTAGTGCTATTTCCACTTTGTCAAGTAGCAAGTTATGGCAGAGTGGGGTCCAAAATTCAGCCCTCTTGACTTGTAGGGTTATTCTATTTCCAACATGATAGAAATGAATAATTTTATTTACATGGATTGACTGAAAAGGAGTGAATTAAAATTTCAATACCTCTCCTATCTCACTTGAGCTGAAAACATGGGTTGACTGATAATTTAAATGGGAAGCGCTGGTTTCCTGTATTTGAGAGTTGTTGAAAATGTGATTTGTGCCCAAAATGGCCTCAAAGGCCTCAAATACAGAGGGATGCTTGAATGTATCGTATTGTATCTTTGGGTACCAGTTGAATTTTACATGTTCAGCCTTAGGTCAGGAAAACCAGAGCATGTAAAGCCAAAAAAAAAAAAAAAAAGAGGAAACAATCAAGTAGGAAACTCTAGCCAACTATTCTGAAGCTCTTTTTGGATGAGAAGTGAGGTGATGGACTGGGGGAGGCTAATGACAGCCTTGCAGCCTACGACGATCACAGACCTATTAGCCCTGCGGCAGCAGTGGGGAAGACAATGGAAGCGCTCTGCTGGGATAGAGGAGGAGAAATTTCCAAAGCCACCTGAAAAGCGAAATAATTACAGAGAGTCACCTGAAATTTAGCCAGAAACATAGCATGGACCAGTCGCTTAACACCTTTATTCATCCTGTCTGAATTGCAGATAAAAGCTTTTTGTCTACCTACCTTATGGAGACACAAGAATACATGTAATTTTTGTTGTAAGATTCTTCCAACTATTTCACCTATCTAAAGACAATGTATTGTTATTACCTTTTCTTTCTGCTTTGTGTCTAGGGAGATTTTGAAAGACGCTACAAATGGATTAGGTGGGTCAGGGATGAAATGTACCCCATCCTCCAGGAGCTTGAAATCTGTAGACCACAGACCATTTTCTCCCCCAGCAGCTACATGTAGAAATGGAATTGAATACATATTAATATGTATATAATGTCAAGAGATGTCACTGCATTGTTATATTGTGTTAAAACCCTTGCATTAGTCCTGTGAGTTTCTATCCTGGAAGTTTCTTTTGCTTTGTGATGCCAAATACTTGACTTCCCCTGAACACCTGGAGATTTGGAAGATTCTGTTTAGTGTATTATCAAAAAGCATATAGACATTCCATTTCAATCCAGTTTTGGAACAGGTGTCATAAATAAACAAAATGCCCCAGGGGTAAGAAACACATGGTTCTCTCTGTCCAGATTTCATTTTCTCAGGTGATAAACTGTACTTACATAGAGAAGAATATTCACGACTCTGGTGTGAAAAAGAGACTGTGCCTGCTTGATGATGAAGTCTTGATACCCAAACTAGGGTCTAGAGACAAGGTGGGGTGGTAGGAACTGTGGTTATTACTCACCATATGGAAACATGCATCCAGTTTAGATATATTTTTCAATTTTTCAAGAAAATTCAGAAATTTTCAGTTTTAATGTGTAATATCCTCTCTTTCAAACATTAGCAATCCACTAAAAATCTTTTGAAATACTCTTTAGGGCAAATAAAACATACCTGTGTGTCAAATTCTGTTTACAGATCTCTGTCTACAGTCTTTGTGGTAAAATCTTGGTGAGAAATTTGGATTTTAGTAGCGTGCAATGGGAAGCCGTTAAATCATTTTAATAGCACTGATACAGTCTTACTTACATTTCCAAAAGAACCTCCTGGCCACAGTGTGGAGAGTGGCTTTTAGGTGGGCCAGGGTAAAAGAAGGTCATGGCCTTCGTCCAAGTGAGAGTTGATGGGCCTTGGTATGTGGAGGTAGCAATGGGAGTAGATGAATTTGAGTTACAATCAATAGAAAAAAGAGGAATCATGGATGTCACATAGGTTTGGGGCTGAAGCAGGGTAGATGGTGGTGCCGTCTACTAAGATGGTGAAGAGGGGAAAGAATTAAGTTCCAGGTAGGAGCAGAACTCAATTCTGGATAAGTTCTTCCTCTAATTTCTTACACTGAATGCTTAGTTGACTTATTATTTCTTTTAAAATTGATAGCATTTCTGTTTGACCCTATCAGGATTGTCATTTTTATTTTTTGGTGGTTTTCCTTCAATGGTCTATCATAATTTTTATTTCCTTTATGATCCAAACTCGTTTAGGAGAATATTTTAAAATAGCTAAGTGGTTCTGGCTTTGTGATTGACTTCTTTTATTGCATTGTGGTTAGAAAATGGAGTCTGTTCAAAATCTCCTTTTATAAATTAATCAAGATTTTCTTTGTATCTAGTAGAAAACTGGTTCTTTTGGAAAGAAGTACATATTTTATATCAAATTTATTTTACCAAGGCTTCAATATCTCAGAAGGCTAATTAGAGTTTCTTCCCCAGATCTACTTCCAGAAAGAATTATTGTTCTATTTAAACTAATGGTCGATTCTCTCTGTCAGTGAAAATAGCTAATACAAAATTATTCTCATGACTTTATGTCATACCATTTTCCACATGTGAGTTTTCAAATGAATACAGTGAACATTTCCTACAGAACTATTTACTTTAGATCCGACTTTGACAAAGGTGGGTTCATTTTGGACCTTGTCCAAAGAAGTTTGGCCTCTTCCAAGGGGTGGAAGCAACTCGAGGCTACAGTGTCACAGGGAGTCTTCAGGACACTCTCATCTCATCTCAGGACTCTGTTCCCAGCCTTGCACCACCTGCTGGTTCCAGAACGTGATGCTCTTTCCATCACAGACGCTTCTTTCTCCAGTGCGTACTTACTGTGATGCCCTCAGCTGCTTGAATCTCCTCTTTCTTACACAAACCCTCATTTCTGTGAGTTTTTTTTTTTTTTTTTGCAGTACACGGGCCTCTCAGTGTTGTGGCCTCTCCCGTTGCGGGGCACAGGCTCCGGACACACAGGCTCAGCGGCCATGGCTCACGGGCCTAGTCGCTCCGCGGCGTGTGGGATCTTCCCAGACCGGTGCACGAACCCGGGGCCCCTGCAGCAGAAGGCGGACTCTTAACCCCTGCGCCACCAGGGAAGCCCGTCTGTGAGTTCTTTGATAGCATCTATGAAGTCCTGAATCTCATGCACATACGTTTCTTGGAACTTCCCTTTCTAATGAAATATTTTGCAGCTTCTCTGCAATAGAGTGACAGTCTTGTTACTGCCACTTTTAATGGGTTCTTTTAACCTCTTTTCTTTTTAGTTAAGCAGGCGAGCAGAGGAAACTCTTGCCAAACTCCTATTTCTCATTGTGTTCACCTTTTTTTGTTGTTGTTTTTATTCTCTTCAGTTTTCTTTCCTCCTTAGGTTCCTATCTGAAACTACTTGGGAAAGTATAAAGTGTTTATTTCATAAGCATACTTAATATTTTATACTCATGATAATAAGATATTCAACAGTAAACCTGTTTGTTTATTCTATACTATTTTGGACTTCAGTTTACACATTTGTATATTCTCTCTGTGAATAGTTGAACTCAATTTTCAGTAGAAAGGGTCTAATGAAGTGCCTTATAGCAAAAGCTCATGTAAGAGAGATTCTGTCTCATGCAGTTTCTGAAATATCACCAAAGTGAAGGTTGTGCTCAAGGTGAGGCGAGGTAAAGAATTAAATTCAAATTCTTTCTCAAATGGTGACCAATATTTCTAGTGTGTATTGAAAATAAAGTAGCCTACCATTTACTAAGTAGGCTTGAATATATTATTATAGGAAAAAAAATTATATGGGATTTAAATGTCAGCTCAGGAGGAGAGAGGCCTAGGTTAGGTTTCTCACTTCCTCTGGTCCCCGTTTAGCTGCAGCTTGCTTCTGAAAGAAGCAATCAGCAGTGGTTTATGATGCTCAGACATTTCTATGATGCACGCTCACTGAAATCATTGATGTTTCTGCTTTAACTAGATTTAGCTACTTTGAGTTGAAAGCATTGAAAGCTGCCTGAAATCCCATTTTACTAAACCTGCCAGTGAGTAAAACCACTGAGTCCTTCAGGAAAATTCTACTGCACAGTTAGGGGAAGCTGTTAATTACAGCTACAGTCAACTCTAAAGCTCACCTTAAAGGTACAGGAATTCTACCCTGCTCCAGCTGGTATTTATATCCAACCCATGTGGTGCCATTCATGGGGTATCATGTCGCTTAGCCTCTTTCGATGTGTCCTGGGATCCTGAGATTTTTGTGTCCCCGCAAAAATGCTTTGCGAGCGAGACCGCGAATCTTGCAGATATCTTTCTTTTCCATTACTGGGATTCTAGGCTTTTCCCATCTGCCCTCTCTCCCCTTCCCCTTTAGCAAAACAGTTAATTCTTAAAAAATAAATCTAAGCCAGCCCCACACTCAATTATTTGTAGAACTGGCCCCTTTGCACAGAATATGTTACCTTGGGAACCAAGACAAATTGTAGGCTTATGGATTATAAAGATTTTTTTTTTTACCTAAATGAAAATTTAATTTGTTATGAATGGTTCATCATAACATATGCCAAGAAGAGCGTGCCAGAAATAACAATCTGAAGGAACACACGGGATCTAATGCTTCCATACTTTTCCAAGAGTAAAAGAGATCATTGAAACAACGCATGTCAGATGCTATTACTGTCATGTTTTTGAGGCCATCTGTTAAAAACCAAGATCAGGACCTGCTGTGTTCATTGAATTTGCAGTTCTGGAAAGGACAATGTCAAATGAAATTAAGTTGATTATGTTAAGAGGAGAGTACCTGAGGGATTAAAATTTTTTTTTCAGAAAGATAAGCCCATGTGATTTGTGTAGATGTCTATACAAAAATAACAGCCTTGGGGCTTCCCTGGTAGCGCAGTGGTTGAGAGTCCGCCAGCCAATGCAGGGGACACGAGTTCGTGCCCCGGTCCATCCCACATGCTGCGGAGCAGCTGGGACCGTGAGCCATGGCCGCTGAGCCTGTGCGTCCGGAGCCTGTGCTCCGCAACGGGAGAGGCCACAACCGTGAGAGGCCCACGTACTGCAAAAAAAAAACACAAAAAAACAAAACAGGCTTTAAAAAAAACTCACTCAAACCTGCACCATTATGCTATTCAGTTTTTGTAACACAAAATTGCAGCAGTAGTTCATATATTTAGATACATATTTGAATGTATGCATGTAAAGATGCAGACTATGGATACATATCTGATAAAGTTGCACTGAGAAGGCTTGGAGGCTTTCACAATAGATTAAGGATGATTGTAAAAGAATATCTATAGTTTATAAATGAAAAAAAATGTGCTGTTTCCTTTGATATTCTGATGAGGCCTGAAAGGGGAATTTAAGAGTGGTTTTAATGAGATGCTTACTCACTTTTCAGCCATTTCTTGCTTTTATATTGAAATATCAAGCTGGTTTTATTAAACAATAACTACGTGGGCCCCCCTGTCTCTTAGAATGTTTCTTTGGGCAGTATTTCAAGTGTCCCTGCTAGCATTCCATTTGTCTGTATTCTATGCTTTTTTTCCCCCATTCTCCCCCAGTACACCCTGCCCTCCTACAAATAACGAAAGAATAAAAATTCTTTTTCTTATTCTATTTCTTAACTCTGATCAGGCTCTGTGGCTGGGATCCTTTAGTAAAAGTTTAGTTGCCTAATGCATTAGTTCTTAATCAGTGGCTAAATGCATCACAGACAATCTTTCCATCTCAGTTTCTTCATCTATAAAATGTTTGGAGTGGATTTAATGATCATTCATGTCCTTTTCATCTCTAGAAGCCCAAGCTCCTAGGAGCAATGAAGTACTGCCTATGTCTATAAAGTGATATAACATACCCTATTTAAATTTTATCTTAGCAGATGTTGTAGGGTTAATGATACATAGCAAAATTGCCAAGAAAATATAAGACTTACAACAATAAAGTTTGACATAAATCTCTACTCACTGAAGATCAGGACATACTTTCTGAATAGTTCTCATTTTTTTCTTCTTTAAAAAAAAATCTTACTCCATGTTTCACCAAAAATTCATATATATGTATGTATGTATCCATGTATCTATGTATCTATCTATCTATCTGTCAAATTTCTTTTAACATCATTAAATGACTTGGATGCATGAGACTTGTTTCTCACTTATTTTCTGTGTATGAGGCTCAGGGCTGTTCCCATGTTAGAATAAGCTCAGGGAATTTTTCCCAGTCTTCACTTGCATGGCAGCTGAGTATGAAGGCAAAAAAAAAGCAAGTTGGGGACCGAGATTAAATGGCTGTGGATCCAGATGGTTAGAACTATATGGCAACACCAAAGCAATAGAAGAGGCTATGGGAGTGGGGAGAGGAGGTTCACTCTAAGGGTTTTGGATGGGGTTTCTGTTGCTGGAATTTATCATTTAGTATTCTCTTTCCTAGGGCTTCCAAAAGAGGGAGCACAGTCTCTAAGAACTGTATTTAAATAGACAATAATATCCGAGCAGTTGCCTGATGGTCCTGTCTAAAATGCTGCAGCACAAGACTTAGGTTGGGAAACTTAAAAGCAGATTCCCAATTCCCTCTCACCTGATGATGGTTGACCTGCAGGGCAGACCCAGTCTGACTCACCTGGCCACAAATTGGGAATTAATGTCTCTAATTTCACTTTAGTGATCCTGACCATTTGTGCAATGGCTCCAGGGTCTGCCTCAGGCTCTGACTCATCTGTAACATTTTATGCCTTAGTTGGGCTCTGGAGAATTCAGCTAGTAAGGGAGAGGACCGTGGTGGAAGCACAGGCAGAAGTTACCCCTGTGGGCAGAGCAGAGACACAAGGAGAAAGGCAGAAATGCCCCCAACCCCAGCAGTTCATATATAAATAGTAAAGATGGTGAATTTGGTTGATTGCTCAGTTTTTCGGTTCTGCCTACAACTTTCAGAGAACCTGTTGCTTATTTTCTGTACTGATTTTAGGATTTATCTTAATGAGATTATACTTGCTTACAAATAGATATTGGGGATCAAAATGATTTAAGCTTTGGGTTTTTTACTTGTAATAAAGAGGAATCTGCTTATGCATTTGTGTGGTCAGGCCACTCAAGATGGCTGTTCTCTTGCTCTCTGTACATCACCTGCTTGACCAGGGCCTGCTTCACCTACACTTAACTCACAGGACTATCCAATCCTCTTAATCATAGGGCTTGATCAGTAACTGGCTACATGCTTGCCCCCTGCCCCGGGTACTGGTTTCCCTGGTAACTGATGAGTCAACCTGATATCAATTCCCCCTGTAAATGGTAACCTCCTTCTCCTGCTGAGAAGATTGTTGCTGTGTCCTGCCTGCTGTCTGCCGTATTGAGTGGGCTGTTGCTCCAGGACTCTGCTTGCTTCTGACTTGTAAGATCCCTGTCCAATAAGCCACTGATGTCTCTGTCACTGTCTCTGGGCTCTTTCTTCAGTTTCGTGTCTGGGCAAGTACAAGGTTTGCAGGCTTGCAGGGTGCAGCCTAACAGTGCTTGACTGAAACTTCCTGTGAACTTATTTTATTCTAGTAACATTACAAGATGCTGATTCATTATGACTCTTCATAGATTAAGAGATGGTCCCTAACCCACTAGGAGAATTTCAACTGGTTTTTACATATATTTGATCAAATTTGATAAAAGATTGCCTACTTTGGACAAGGCTCCGTAGAGTACATAAAATTATTATTATTTTTTCCTTTTGAGGATCTTACAGTTTGATTTAAAAATGTTAATACTGTACTTATTGATTCTAAGATACACATTTTAACATTTCTAATATTGGGATTCTTACAGTTGATGGCACAACTTAGTGAATTGGCAGTATTTTAAATTTCTTAATGGTAAACAAAACTACATGTCTTAGAGTTAATGTGTTCAGATTCAATGAGATATGATTAGCATGAGAAACTTGGGCAAGGTTACCTGCCATTACACTTGATAAGCATATATGATTGTGGGTTAGGGAATAGGAATCTGTAGTTCTATTGGTTGATTCAGTTTCCAGTTTTTACCTGCTTCTCATTGTGTGACATCTTACCAGCTGTAAGTGATTCTAGGATTTAAAGCTACATCATTTGTCTTATAAGATGCAAACCGATGATCTCATTTGGCACTCAGTAAACAGAACTGTATCTCTTGCAACACTGGAGTGAACACTGGGTTTTCTAGAGTTATTGAAGGATAACACAAAGGCCTTTAACCATGTGGCAATTTTCTAAGAGATTTTCAAAGGTAAATATGACTACATATAATTTTGTCCATCATAATTGAAAGACCATGTGAGATATGTCTTCATTTTATACAAGGCAGGGTATGGTGTTTTTGGCATTAGTACATGGATTATATGATGCCCAAGTTGTTTCCATGCATCTTTGTATTTGGAAAACATATTGAATGCCCTATTACAGGCAAGGTGCCCACCCAGTCTGGGAGAGTATAATAGAGAGAGGCCAAGGTATATCATTACGAGTTTTGCCTTCAAGGACTTACATGATATGATTGATATATGATATGATGTAATATATGATATAATTATAGCAAAGTATATACAGATAATGAGTGAATATTTGTAATAGTTGATACTATTAAATGAGTCAATATTTTAAAATGTGTTTAGAACAGCATCTAGGACATCGTAAGTGCTACATGAAAGTGTTTGTTGAAAGAAAGAAAGACACCCAAAGAAAGGAAGCGTAAACTATAGTATAGGGTAAGTGATCTAAGAATGGTACCCCAAAATGCTATGGAAATTCAAATAGTTATGTTCCAGTTAGGGGTGATCATAGAACCAAGGGAATTTTTGAGCCAAGCTTGTAAAGAACAGTAGGATTCCAGTGGAGAGAATAAAAAAACACTCCTGATCCAAAGAGTATCCGAGGAAAAGTCCATGTACACTAGCTTATTTATTATACTAGAGCGGGTTTAATTGCTGCACGTAGGGACCAGGGGAGAGAGAAAGGCTGAAGATACAGGAGCCAAAAGGGAAGAGGTAAGAGGTGATGAGATCCAGAGGCAAAGGGGTCAGTCTTAGATAAGAGAAGTGACATTTATTCCGGAAGGAGAGGCAGATGAATTAATTTTGGGGGTACAGGGTTTGTGACTGATGGCTTCTATTTTCTCTTTGAAATAGGAAGGAGATAAGGTTTTCTGATGCTTTGGAAGGGGATGGTGTGTGTAGTGGAGGAGTGGGTGAGGGTTGTTTAGAGCGATGAAGGCTTAGAATAGCCGCTCAGGGAATGGGAGGGAAAATAAAACAAAAAAAAAGTAATACAAAAGTCTTGCCCAGAGACACTGAAGGTCTGTTTGAGATTGGAAGGCATAACATAGCAGCAAGCTGTGCCGTGGTGTGATTCCCTCAGCAACCTTTAGCTGCTGAGGTGTACGAGCAGAGGAGTTGTCTTGGAAGCTGCAGCTCAATAGGGAAGAAAGTGAAGTCAAGAGAGGGTGTCCAAAGAGAAGAAGGAAATTGAGGGGTCAGGAATTGGAGGGCTTAAAGAAGTCAGTCATTAACATTGATGGGCATGAGGGAGCGGGCTGTATGCAAGTCTAGGAGGCTCTGTTTGCAGAACAGAGTAGCAGAATCTTGGGTACTTAGGCTGAGTCGGGTCTCAGCAGTGGAAAAGGGGCTGTTGGATAATCACCCACACTGATACTGATTTATCTCCACTTCCGTTGTCCTCAGTGAATCTTGAGAAATGATGGGGAGGTCAATAGATGATGATAATAAGGAAGGCTATAAGGAGTGATGGGGGAATCAAACATTCCTTGAAGAAGCAAAGGCACATTTTTAAAAAACTGAAGGTAGAAAGAGCTAAGATGATCTATGAGAAACAGTGGGAGAATGGAGAATGATGTCCAAATATTTTAGTCTTGAAGTACATGCACTGTAGGAGAATGAGCATTTGAGAGGTATTTTTAGGGGAGAGACATGCCTTAAAGATTAGGTGGGTAGTGGTTCAGCATTCTAGATGACAGAATCAGACAAACCTGAGTCAAGTCCAGAAGACAGAGCTGTGTGACCCAGGGCAACATCAATTTGCTAAGCCTCAGTGTTCTTATCTGTAAAATGGGAATAATAGTAGTACCTGGTTACCGCCTGGACTAAATGCTATGGTATTTCTCTCCTACTTCACAAATCTCTCATCCTCAGTTCCTTTCTGTTTTTTTTTTTTTTTTCTTGTTTCCCTGGGCTTTTAATGTTGGAGTGTCATAGGGCTCAAACCTTGTTCTGCTTTGTTTTCTCCCCTCCCCTCTCCTCAGCCAGCCTTATGGTTTTAAATACCCTCCATATGCTGATGACTCCTAAACTTTTACCTCTAATACAGACTTTTCTCTCAAACTCCAGACCCATATATCCACCTGCTTAGTAGACATCTCATCAGATGGCTAATATACATTTCCCACAACTGTGACGTGTCCAGAACTGAAATCCTGAACTTCCCCTTTAAACCTGCTTCACCCACAGTTTTTTCCATCTTACTCATGGCAGCTCTCTCCAGCTGCTAAGGTCAAAACTACATACTATTTAATTTACTTATTATGATTATTCTTTATTGCTCATCTCCCTGTGAAATGAAAGCTCCATTTGAGCATGATCTTTATCTGCTTTCATCACTAATGGGTACTAAGAACCTAACACGGTGCTTGGCAAGTGGTGGGTACTCAGTAAATATCCTGTGAATAAAACAATGAATAAATGAATGACTATAAAGCCCTTTCTATATACTGGACATTCTGCTAAGTACTGCATTAATGCTACCTGTTATTATTGCTGTTACTTTTTAGATGAGGGAAAGAAATGAAGAATACATTCTAGAAAGGTTTGAAAAAAAGAAAGAAGGATAAAGAGGAAGACTGTTAGGTTGACATAGGCTGGCAAGTAGATTATGACCTTAAAATAAACCCTATCAGGCTATTGGTTTCTCTGTAAGAGCTCTCTGGAAGAAGTCACCTTTGGGAGAGCATAGTTAGGAAATAATTTACCCACGGATAATTATCACTAGCAGCAATGAGTCTTTTCCTACCCTGACTCACCCATTGGAGACTACTTATAAGTCATCATCTTGGTTAAGTGTTATTAATCTTTGGGCACAGAGCACAATGGTACACTTTATTGGAGGACACTCTTCACCAATGAGGTTTTAAAGCTCTTGGGGGAGCATTTGAATGGGAATAGAATTTGATAGCAGGATTGATTTAGGAGTCGTTCGCGTTTTCCTTCCTTTTTCTTTTTTTTTTTTTTTTTTTTTTTTACATCTTGAATGTTTGGGCAATTAGTGAGCTTGAGAGAATTGCACAATTTTAGTTCAGAGAATATGGGATATTTCTGAATTCTTTTGAGTTTTTATGCCTCTTGAATTTTGATGCTTCATTCTTGTACTGCCCATTGATTTAAATATTGAAATGATTATTGCTTTGTTGGACCTGGAAGTTTTATGATACACCCAGGGATATAGGCACACTTTTTTTTCTTAAATGAACCTTTTATATGACTGACATAATTCATATTCATCATAGACAATATTGGAAATGCAGAGAAGTTTCAAAGAAGAAAAACTAGCCCTTGTCCCTTCACCAGAGATAGCCACTGTTAGCCTGCTGCTGTATCGTACATGTTCTATCTTGAGTCATTTCAAAAGGTGGATATATTTCTCTTGGAATTTGTTCATTAGGCATCAAAGCCACCTTGCTGTCTCAAGGTAGTGATTTGTAACCTTGTCTTGAATTATGGCCTCTTCTGAGAATCTAATAAAGGCTATAGTAGATTCCCTTCCCTTGAATCTTCATATGGTCATGCACAGAAATTTTGCATATTGTCAGAGGTTTTATGGACAATCTGAATCCACTAGTAATCTGTAGATTCTAGGTTAAAATTCTTTATATAAGACATAAGCCCCTTTAAAAAAATTTTAAAATCTGCTAAATGATGAAAAATTAAAATGCTTTCCTATAATGCTCACACTTGTTCAGATATAACCATAATGAACATCTGTTGCTTTTATCTGCCTAGCACCCATTTTATGCCTCTCTTCTGGTAACACTGTTCAATCACCTAGTCACAAGGATGGGCATATGACCCAGGTTGCATCAAGAAGAATATCTGACTTTAGAATAGCTAAAGTATAAATTGAAATTAAACAGACAGACATTTTACCAAATATGTAAAAATCTGTGTATCCAAATGTTTCTTTTCCGCTGTAATTACTTTGGGAGATTTCATTTCAATTATATTGTCATGGTTCAAAATATTTTTGAGTTTATTTTCTGGAAATGCCTTTAAAGCAAATTTTTGAGCGATATAAGCAAGTCACATTATGAAAACTTTTGGTTGAAAGTTATAGAACACCCCTTCTTCCAATGAATTAAGTAAAAATGAATTTACCGGTACATGTACCTGGAAACTTTAGGGGAAATCTCTTGTTTTCAAACACAGATGGACAAAAAAACTCAAATAATATCATCAGGATTTTTTTTTTTGTCTCCCTGTCCCTTGGGCCCTGCTTCCTTTGTGTTGGATCCGTTCTCAGGCAGGCTTTTCCTGCCTGGTGGCAAAAGTGACTGTAGCATCCTTTCAGGCTAAAATCTATCAGAAGCAGAGAGCATCGTTTCTGGTAGCTCCTAGACAAGTCCTGAGACTGAGACTGCATGCCCACAGTGAAACCATCTCTGAGGCCAAGGGAATGCATTGTGGCTTTTGGTTTCATTCTGGGGCATGTGCTTCCCCATGGAATCTTAGTTTTATCCAATATGCATGGACCAAGAGTGGGGGAGGAGATTAAAAGTCAAAATAAGGGGCTACTATTGGAGGAAGGGCAAAAGGATACTGCAAATATTCATTCTACAGTCAATATGACTCTTTTAAAGTCACAATTTATTTGTGGCTCAAAACATCAACCTTCTTTACCAGACATGGCACTAAATAACTGTTGATAACAGTAAAGGTAATTTACTACCATCAGAGGTATTCAGAAGAATGTGTTTCAGATTGTATTATTCATTCCAAGGGAGGCAGAGGTTATACCTGGGAAAATACAGTTTACTCATAGGAGTTATCTCCTAATTTAAGTAAAACAGAAGGAATAAGAAATGACACATACATCATAAAGTAGCATAAAATAGCAGGTAACCAAGTGTTGACTTTTAGCCTGCATTCATTCTTAAAGGTCATCTCTTTAAAAGAGATTATGAAATTCTCAAGGGGGTCTGCAATATTGAATTATAGAAAAAATGCCAACCTAGTAAATGTATTATGTTTTGAAAAATGTGCTAAAATATGAATTCTTGTGAGTGTTCCTGTGGGCTCAAAAAATTATATGCAATCTGTGTTACTGGTTATAATGTTCTGTGTGATCAAGCTTATTGTGGGATTTATACATTTTCTATTTGGCTTATTTTTGTCTGTTGATTTGGCAGTTTCTGAGAGAAATGTGTTGAAATCTTTACCTACAATTGTTGATTTAGCTATTTTTTAGTGATTAAAAAAAATATATACATTTCAAGGCTGCATACATATATAAATTCATGATTATCATATCTTATTGAGGTAATGTTCTTTTTACCAGTTTATGATGTTCCTCTTTTCCCTTGTATTTTTCACCATAAGTTGTATAACCTGCTTTATTTCTTATGTTCCTGGTATATTTACCATTCTATTATTATTATTTTTTAAAGAAAATTTATTCATTTTATTTATTTATTTGTGGCTGCGTTCCATCTTGCGCTGCGCGCCTGCTTTCTCTAGTTGTGGCGAGCAGGGGCTACTCTTTGTTGCAGGGCGCGGGCTTCTCATTGCCGTGGCTTCTCTTGTTGTGGAGCTCTAGGCACACGGGCTCAGTAGTTGTGGCTCGCGGGCTGTAGAGCGCAGGCTTAGCAGTTGTGGACCCCGGGCTTAGTTGCTCCGCGGCGTCCATTCTGTTACTAATGATATTTCTGTATACTTTCTTTACTTTTTTTTCCCACTTTAACATTCACCCTGGGATTCTCTGTCTTTTGATTGAGTTTGATCCATTTATATTAAGTTACTTTTATTAAGACATTTGTTATTTTTTTTTTGCTTTCTATTTACAGTTCTTTTCACTTATTGTTTTTCCTTTTATATACTCCACTAGGTAGATGAAATTTTTTTCTTCTATTTTGAAAATGTACATTTTATTTTTATACTTGTGGTGTATACTTTTTTACCCCCAACTTAGTAAGATTTAAAATTGTGCTTATTTTTCCATAGCAAAAAATTAGAAAACTTATCAATAGCTATGTTTTTTTCCACTGAACATGACAAGAACCTTAGTACATTCTAACTTCTCTCATATCCCTCTGATAATCTTCCCTCAAGCTTCATTCTTTTTTATTTATTTTTATTTTTATTTTTATTTTATTTTATTTTATTTTTTTGGCGGTACGTGGGGCTCTCACTGCTGCGGCCTCTCCCGTTGCGGAGCACAGGGTCCGGACGCGCAGGCTCAGCGGCCATGGCTCACGGGCCCAGCCGCTCCGCAGCACGTGGGGTCCTCCCAGACTGGGGCACGAACCCGCGTCCCCTGCATCGGCAGGCGGACTCCCAACCACTGCGCCACCAGGGAAGCCCAAGCTTCATTATACTATTAGTATTGTTTAGAATTTTAGTTTTAGGTTTTTATGCATATGCATTTATGGTTATTGCTGATTAGGTAAGAGTAAATTAAGTTTTGCCTCATCCTTACTCCTCACACCTTATTATTTCCCCCCTGGATTCGTTACTTATTATGTTGGAGTATATTTTTTAAGAATTCTTTCAAAAAAAGTCTTTGTATAATAAATTTTTGTGACCTCTTAAGCCTGTGAATAACTTTATCTCATCATTACATTTAGGTAATAGTTTAGCTGGATATAAGATCACAGATTCATCATTTCTTTTTCTTCAACATTCTGTAGATTTTTATAACAATATTTTCATGTATAAATGTTACTGTTGAGAAATTTGATATCCATTTGATTTTTCTTACATTGTAAGTTATCTGCCTTTTCACTCTAAAAGATTTAAAATCTTAGAAAAATTTCAGTGTAACTTCACTAAGTTTGGATTTTTAAAACTTATCTGTTTGACACTTTGCTTTCTTATGTCAATTTTATTTTTTCTGTTTAAAATTACCAGCTTACTTTAGTTTTTGTATTGATATAAGGTGTTCTATTTGTTATCTTTCTTTCAGAATGTGTGTTCTCCTCAGAGGCTTCTAATATTTTTCTAGGTGTATTTTTGCTCCTTTATAGATATCGGCTGCTTTGACCTGCAGTGTTGACATGGAGGGATGGGCATAAACTCAAGCCCTAGCTTGTACTCCTTTAGGTACTTTTAAGATTTCAGTGCATGGAGAGAGACCCTGGTGTTGTAATCTGGGTTTCATCCACCCCAATTTCCTCTGCTCCAGGTGCCACCATACCTTGCTCCATCCAGGGGCTGGCCTAGCACCTTTTTATGTAATTGCCTATAGCCCAAGGAGTGGGGAGGAGAAGAAGAAAAGGGAATATTCAGTGGCCAGTCCTTCTGCTAGGTCTCATCACTATAGGTTCTTTATCCTACCTGCATTCCAGTGCTACCCTGGTATTATTTCTGTAACATCTGCATCTCCACTACTGTAGTGAAATGGTAGTCAGTATTCTCCCAGGGCAATGTGGAAGAGAGAAAAAGAATACAAACTCTTGTAACCAGTTCTGTTCTGTGGCCTCAAACCTTCTCCGTCTCCAGCACACTCTTCTTCTGTAGTGGGAACTAACCAGCCTCTGACTCCCTAAAGCTTTCTTGCAGTTTATGTGCAAGCATGGCTCTGAGACGTGTCAACCTCCCCACCTCCCCTGTGAGAAGATTAGATTTTGGCAGTGGGAGCCATCAGCACATACCTGGAGTACCTTCTTATCCTGAGCATCTTGCTACTTTGTTGAAAACTGGAAATCATTCTTATTTAGGAATTTTTGCTACATTTCTTTCTCATATTGCAGATAAAAGCAAGGGCAAAATGGTCCAATGAAACAAACCATGGCAATAACATGGTTTGAATATTTTATTCTCTCAATATATTTCTCAATATTCTGTTAAGAATCTTCATCAATAGTTGGAAAGTTATGTATTTAAAACACTTCTTATTCATTAATCACTAGATTTCTGAAAGACTGTATCTGAATATTAGAAAAGCCTTTATATTGACTGACAAAAACTTTAAGTCAACAGAGATAGCTATGACTTGGAGCGGCATTCATTCTTCATTCTCCCAACAAATATGTGAAACACCTACCTATCATGTGTAAGACAATGAATGTACTGAGTGGAGTGACAAACACAAAGGATGTGATTCTTGCCCTTAGGGAATGTGCACTCAACTAAAATCACCAGAACAGCTATAAGATATTTTAATTCAGAGAAGCCTATGATAATTTACACTTCCTGCTTTGTAATCTATCGCCACATCTTCTTTGTAATACCTATTTGCCTCTTTCCCATGTTGTTTTTTTCCATTAGTATATATGTCCCTTAGAATGTATGTCTCTTGTAACGCTTATTTTTAAAAATTTTCTTTTATTGTAGCAAGAACACTTACCATGAGATCTGCTTTCTTAACAATTTTTAGGCGTGCAATATAGCACTGTTAACTATAGTACAATATTGTACAGCAGATCTATAGAACTTATTCATCTTGCATAAGTGAAACTTTGTGCCTCTTGATTAGCAATTTTCCATTTCCCCTTCTGCCCAGCCCCTGGTAACCACCCTTCTACTATCTGCTTAGAGAGTTTAATTTTTTTAGATGCCTCATATAAGTGGAATAATGCAGTATTTGTCCTTCTGTGACTGGCTTATTTTGCTTAGCATAATGTCTTCAGGGTTCATCTATGTTGGTGCATATTGCAGGATTTCCTTCTTTTTAAAGGCTGAATAATGTTCCACTGTATGTATATACCACATTTGCATTATCCATTCATCCACAGTTAGACATTCAGGTTGTTTCCGTATCTTGGCTATTATGAATAGTGCTGCAGTGAACATTGGGATGCTAACAGCTCGTCAAGATCCTGATTTCAATTCTTTTGAATAAATACCTGGAAGTGAGATTACTGGATCAACTGGTAGTTCTATTTTTAATATCTTGAGGAATCTCCATACTGTCTTGCATAGCAGCTGTTCCATTTTGCATTCCCATCAACAGTGTAACTCTCCTATTTGATTTTTTTTTAATCACATCTTCAGTGCTAAACATAAATGTGCTGTGATGGGAATTATAGGGGATAAACGAGCATTTCTGTGTTGCTAGGAATAGTGAAAATGCTATTTGAAGTGGGTTACCTCTTAGCTTTAACTCAAATCCTCTTTCCTCAGGTAAGCTTTTAGACGTTTCTTGATCATCTTGAAGTATCTCTTACCTCTGAGCAGAAATTTCTCAGGAATACACCAGCACTAAGAGAAGGGCTGAATGCTTTTGTCATCATTTCTGTCTTTTGGATCAAACTTGTTTTCCATTGAAAAAGCAAAATGTTCACCTGATACAGCTGAGAAAACCTTTTAGTGTGGGCTGCCTCTAGCAGTTCAGTGTCACCTTGGCTGGGTTGCTGCCAACACCCACGGACCCCTGTCATTGCTACTCTAAGCATCACACGTCCCACATTTATCTAAATAGCATAAAAATTGGAGCTGGAAAAGAGAACAACATCCAATTTGGCATTTGAAGTAAGTATTATAAACACAGACTGTAGAGATTCTAGGAAGGGGTGAGTTTAGTGGTCCTTGATGAGAGAGGAGATGAGAAGCATGGCATAATTAAATGTTAAAAGGTATTTTGGAAATCACTAGTTTTATACCTCTCACCTTAGAGATAAAGAAACTGAAATCCAGCTTGATGAAAGGACTTGGTTATATTAGCACCAGACTTGTGACTAGAACTCAGGCCTTCTTACTGCTGGGGAAATGCTCTTCCTATCATATCCAACTATGCTTATTGTGTATTTCAGACTTGGATGTCAGTGATAGCACACTGGGAGGATATTTTTCTATAGATCTCGATTTTGTAAGCCAGAAAAATTTTAGTTGATGACCTGGAGAAATTTGCTAAAACTTGTTGTTCCTATATTTAGTGTGATTGTTAATTTTATGTGCTGACTTGGCTGGCATGGTGCCACATACGTGGTTAAACGTTATTCTGGATGTCTGCATGAGAGTGTTATGGAGATTAACATTTAAATCAGTGGACTTTGAGCAAAGCAGATTGCACTCCATAATATGGGTGGGCCTTATCCAATCAGTTGAAGGTCCAAATAGAACAAACGACTGACCTCTGCCCAGCAAGAGGGAACTCTGCCAGCAGACAGACTTCAGACTTGAAGTGCAATTTTGGCTCCTCAGGGGTCTCCAGTGTGATATCTCACCCTGCAGATTTTGAACTTGCCAGTTTTTTGAACTGGGTGAGCCAATTTCTTAAAATAAATCTCTTTCTCTATCTCTGTGTACACATCTTATTTGTCCTGTTACTCTGGAGAACTCTGACTAATACATTTAGAGAAACCCTTGTCTCTCTAATCTAGCATTTGGACCTTACATATTTGTAACCAGAGTACTTTGTTTGATGGTTTGGGTCATCATGTGCTGTCATCTATCTCTCTAATGCTCTGTAAGCATAAAGATGCTTCTCTTTTATTTTGAAACAAAAAGAAACATTTTAGTAATAGAGATCATTTCATAGTATTATCCTGATGTGTGTTCATCAAATTCTGAGACTGGTGCTGCTGACTCAACCTGCTGAAGGGTGAAGCAGGTTTTTGGCTCAGGTGCCAGAGAAGGCAAGAAAGCAAGCACACAGCCACTCAGTTTTCATTTTTTCTCTGAAAAATTGCTAGTTATTCTCCTGTATAGTCCTCCATCTTGCTTTCCCAAGACACTCCCAGATTCTCTGCATCATCTTCCTTTTTATTGGTTAGGACATTTTCAGTCATGAGTAACAGTAACCTGACTTAAACTAGCTTAAGCCAAAAGAGAATTCTATTGGCTTATGAAACAAAAACAAACAAACAAACAAAAACCAAAAAAAAAAAAACCATTTGAGGGGGAGTCTTGGGGTAGGTGAATTCAGAACCTCAAATATATTCACCAGGACCCAGTCTTTCCCCATTTCTCTGCTTGGCATTCCTATGTGTTGGTGCCATTTTCAGGCTAGCTCTTCCTTAGTGTTGGCAAGATGCAATCAGCAGCTTCTAGCTCACATCCTTTTCATTTAACACCACAGGAAAAAAGAGAGCACTGCCCAAGAGTTCTAACAAAAGTCCTGGGCCTGACTCTCATTGGCCATTTAGGTTATATGTCTATCCCTGAGTATACTGATTAGCTTACTGCTGGATCATATGGGCACCTTCATACTTAAATTAGGACTGGCTTTAACCAAACCACATATCCAAAGAGCAAGGAAGCAGCAGTTTTCTCAAAGGAAAAAGGAAAACAGATTGCAGGGAAACAAAAGTGATAAAATACTTGTCAAGTTTGAGTAGCCAGATTGTATCTGGCAGGTGGGTGAGGAAATAAGAAGCTCAGTCTTGAATAATTCAATTTTTTTATCTTAAAAAAATTATTTTTTGGCTTTATTAAAAGAAAATTGACAAATAAAATTGAAATATGTTTATAGTGTATGATGTGATGATTTGATAAATGTATACATTATACATGTATATTTATACATATGTACATTCATATACATATACAAGTGCCTGTGAAATATCCCATGGTTCTGGGTTATTGAGATCTGAAAATAGTGAAAGAAGACTAATTACACTTCCTGGAAGGTTCTAAAGTTCTAGAATAGAGATTTTGAATATATATCGTATCTCCTTATGTTATAGAGCCATTTTCTCATTGACTACTTTACTGTCAGCCTCTGGGCCTTCTCCTTTAGTCTTTTCTGTAATTTGCCATAGTATTCAGAATGAAATACTAGGAGGTATGCTTCGTGAGGAAAGGGGTTTAGTCCTTTGCTCACTGGTCTATATCCAGTGCTTAGAAGAGTACCAGGCCCATGATAGGCACTCAAAGGATATTTGTTGAATAAATGGTTTGATAAATTGCATATATTATTTTTATATTCGGCCTCACCATGAGTGGGTAAATGTCATGGTAACGGTAACAAGTTTTGTTTTGTTTACTATGCTTTTTATGATTCTTTCCAGTTTTAACATTTTATTTATTTTACTTATTTTCGTTTTGGCTGCACTGGGTCTTTGTTGCTGCGCTCGGGCTTTTCTCTGGTTGCGGCAAACGGGGGCTACTTTTTGTTGTGGTGCACGGGCTTCTTATTATGGTGGCTTCTCTTGTTGTGGAGCATGGGCTCTAGGTGCATGGGCTTCAGTAGTTGTGGCATGCGGGCTCACTAGTTGTGGCTTGCGGGCTCTAGAGCCCAGGCTCAGTAGCTGTGGCGCACGGGCTTAGTTGCTCCGTGGCATATGAGATCTTCCCAGACCAGGGCTCACACCTGTGTCCCCTGCATTAGCAGGCAGATTCTTAACCACTGCGCTACCAGGGAAGCCCGTCCAGTTGAATTTTTTTAATTAAATTTTTTATTTTGAGATAATTATAGAGTCACATGTCATTTTTTTTTTATTGGAGTATAATTGCTTTACAATGGTGTTAGTTTCTGCTTTATAACAAAGTGAATCAATTATACATATACATATGTTCCCATATCTTCTCCCTCTTGCGTCTCCCTCCCTCCCACCCTCCCCATCCCACCCATCCAGGTGATCACAAAGCACTG
>RJWK010025855.1:0-27404 GCA_004363435.1 Platanista minor | reverse complement strand
GGGGCGGGGCCAGGTGCTCAGCAAGAGCAACAGGCCCAATTCGAGGCACCTAGAAGGTTTCTTTCTGAACCGATTTTTCTTCCTCCTCCTCTGTACATCTTTGTACCAAGAATATTATGCTAGGCATTTTCAAAGCGTTATTTCATATAAGCCTCAGAAAAATCAACCAGTCTTCTTCCTTCTTTCCTTCCTCCCTTCCTTTTTTGTTTAGCGGTACGCGGGCCTCTCACTGCTGTGGCCTCTCCCGTTGCGGAGCACAGGCTCCGGACGCGCAGGCTCAGCGGCCGTGGCTCACGGGCCCAGCCGCCCCCCGGCACGTGGGATCCTCCCGGACCGGGGCACGAACCCGCGTCCCCTGCGTCGGCAGGCGGACTCTCAATCACTGCGCCACCATGGAAGCCCACAAACTTCCTTTTTATTTTTACTTAACAAATACTTATTCGACACCTATTGTGTGCCAAGTATTGTATGTATAGGTGCAGGTGCGACAATGCTGAGCAAAAACATCTGGAAGGAACTGTTATCCTCCTTCTACAGAGGAGGAGTGAGCCTGAAGGTTAGAGAGTTTGTGACTGGCTTAAGGCCACACACTAGTAAGAACGGGTGTCCCTGTACTGAAGCCTGGGGCTCCTTCCCCCTAAGCCGAGCTGTCTTGCAGAAGTCAGGGGGCGGGGCCACAGTGGATGCCCTAAGACCATCTCCTGTTCTTCCCTGCAGACCAGGCCCAGTAAACCTACCTACTTTCTCCAGATCATAATGAGCTGGGGAAACTCAATGTAGACTACTAAGGTTCAATCTTTGTCAAGTCAAAGAGCATTTATTCAGTCAGTATCCTCTGTGTGTCCATCCCTGGGGGACCCTGAGGGCAACTGGGGCTTTCCTGTACTCTTATTCCACCTAGAAATGCCCCACTGTCCTCTCACATGTTGGACAAGATAGCAGCAACTTGGCCACTCTCTGTGTATTCTGCCCAGTCACCCTGGCCGGGGGTGAACATATCCCTCTCCCACCCTGTTCCTAAGGAAGGCTCTGGAATAATACTCCCAGATCCTAAATGAGCCCCATGCTGCTGGTCCAAGGTCATACTTTAGTAAACAGACTTCCCATCCGGATTGCTCAGGTCTTATTTACCCATCTTTCTGATTTTCTCTCCTGGCCCTCCCCTTTTTCCCTTTTCCATCCTTTCCGTTTTTTCTTCTCTCTGCCAGAAAACAAGTTTATAATCTGAAGACACAGTCTAAAGCCCTGGTTTTCAAGCTTTAACCTCCATCAGTGTCACCGAGAGGGCTTCTAGAACTGATTGTGAGGCTTCACCTGCAGAGTTTCTGATTCAGTGATTCGGCAGGTCTAGAGCGGGGCCTGACACATTCCCAGATAATGCTGCTACTGGCGGGTCAGGGCCCGCACTTTGAAAACCGCTGGCCTAAAGGGATGATTTTTTTTTTTTTTTTTTCCTACAAATAAACAGAATTTGATCTCAGTGCAGAATTCAGCTTGTTTTCCAGGCCCTGCATTTAACATATCCTAGTCCAGAGGTAACGAACTTCAAGTTAAAGCCAATCAGGCTACTCAAAAGCATCTCCAGTAGGTTTTTAGAGTTACTTAACACTGCAGAAGACTTCTTGCCTGGGCTGATTAGGTGATTAGTTTAGATGGACAGTAGATGAACAAAGGGAATGTGGGGCAGCTACAGCTCACTACCAACTTAATAAAATGGTGCTACCTTCAACCGAGAGGAGCAGCATGGGTTTAAAACTGGGCTTAGCTGCTGACATCAATGCTGTCAATGTTTCTATCTTAAGGGAAGAGGAGCTCACTCCTGCTATAGCTGGAATGTGCTTATGCAAAAGGACTCTTACAAATGGGTGACCCGGCTTGGCTTGCTTGGTCAGAGAACTCTATCATAAGGCATGGGTACCATTTTAAATGAGTGACATTCACATCTACCTCCCAGAACTGTGTATATCCCGCAACCCAGTGGCTTGGTGTATGGGAAGCAGCTACCTCAAAAACCCCACTGTGGTCATGTTACTGTTCAAAATCAAGTAAGGTGTAAGAGCCACATATATCTGCAGCTTTGGGAGTTTGTTATCAGCCTGCCAGGCTCACGTTTTCAGGAGAAGGGATGGGGCAGGGATTCAGCATTCATTGTGTATCAACCATGGACCATTGACCTTTTGAGGCAGGCAATACTAGCCTGGTTTTACAAACAAGGAGAGATGATGATGATGATGGTGACGATGATGACGATGACAGTAGCAATCATAGCACTTAATATTTATTAAGCACTTACCGTGAGATTATGTTCTGGGCATTTTTTTCTAGGTACTCTATATATTTTTAACTCAATCTTCACAACAACGCTATCGGTAAGTTCCATTATTATCCCATTTTACAGATAGGAAAATTGCAGCACGAGGATGTGCAACTTGCCTGTGGTTACCCAGTTAATAAGTGCCAGATCCCAGATTTAGATTTGAACCCAGATGGCGTGAATCCAGAATCTATGATGACACATTCCTGGCTGAGAGGCAAACCCAAGGCAACCAGATTCTGAAGTCCCATCTCCCCACTGCCCTGACTCTTATCCCAGGGAAAGAGCCTGGTGGGGCTATTTCATTCACAGCTAAAGACCAACACAAAAATATTCCCCAGCACCATCTCTCTATCCCTCTGGAGAGCTGAGCTTTGTGTATTCATAAAGACTCTCACCAACTGATGCATGGAGCCAACTGGCTTCAGGAGACAGTGGCTCCATATTGGAAGTCAGCCCCAAAGAGGGAAGAGATGTCATTGCACCAAGCACAGTTTCCCCAAACTTCAGTCCTTCACCACCTACCCAGCCTTCAACATTTTTGCCGTAGCTACGTGATACCTATGTTATCTGCCTAATATATTTTCTTTTACTCAGTTCTCTGTTACTTACACGTGTTCAAGGAAACTTAACAATCACGGTAGCAAATGGAAAACCAGTATCCCTGGCCATAAATAGAAGCTAAGCGCAAGGATGAATATAAAGTTATTAAATTCTAACTGCATACAATCAGCTGCTGAGAGCCCTGCCTCTGAGGCCTGCCTTCTCACTTCATTATAAAAGGGATGTTAAGAAGTGCTAGAGAGCTGTGAAAACACACTAGCAGCACACAGAGTCCTGCTCCTTGAGGACTCATAGGGAAGTGGAAAGAGAATAACTTCTCACCTTGTGACTGGATGGTTTTTTGGATGTTTTATCCGCCGACCCCTGAAAATCGTCTCCTGCCCCAGCAGAGCTCTGCCTCCCACTGCGGGCAACTCAGATCCAGCTGCGAGTGGCCTGGCTGAGCCCTATCGGCCAAAATGAGGCTCCTCTGCAGCTTCCTATGTACCGGGCACATCCTGAATAGGCGGAAACTATCTCAGGTTCAGGTGCCTCAGGGAAACAGGCACAAAAATCAGGGCGAGAAAAATGATTACACTGTCAAAGAAGCAGAAGAAACTTCCAAGGTAACAGTGATCACTGAGGAGTGTCTCCTTTGAACAGAAATGCCTTTGATGGCGCTTTCCTCTGTTCTCCTGGTATTCTGTTGCAAGAATGAATAAGCAGGAAGAAACAAATGGGCACTCTTGTGTTTTACCAGAATCTAAAGTGATGACCCAGTTTCAAGGGGGAAAGATCTCTAAATCTCCATATCCATTTAAGGAAGGAAAAGGGAGGGGGAGGGGAGGGGAGGGGAGGAAGAGAAATAAATCCAGCAAGAGGGTCTGGTACCATGCCGCACCCCTCCCGCTTCCCCAAATCCAAAGATCCTGGAACACTCTTGTCTTAAGCAACCTGAGAAAGTCACTACATCCCCCTCCTCCCATTCTTCTAACCCAGGCTTCTCTTCTCTGGATGATAGAGTCCCTTTTTAAGGTGATGTAAAGAATGTAGATAGTGATAAGCTTTAAAAACTTACTGCATGGCCATTTTAAATAAGAAAAATGTCAGACCCAGCAAAACTCTCTTCCCATACAGAACACGGAGCACCCGGACACCCCTACTGACAGTCGTTTTACATGATGGTGGTGGTGATGGTAAAGCTCTTTCCGTGGAGCAAACAGGTGCTTTACCTCCAACAACCAGTGAATCCTCCCAGCAACCCAGTGAGATGAATCCTGTTCTTCTTCCCATTGTACAGACTAGGAAATTGAGGCTGGAGAGGTTCAATAACTTGCCCGAGGTCACAGAGTTAGTAAGTGACAGGATATCCGGCTCACACCTATGTCTGTTTTGCCCAAAAGTCTTGGCCTTAACTACCATGCTCTGTTGAGTCTCTGATGGAAATGAACTAAATATTCATTATCACTTCTATATAATTATCTACAATTAATCTTATGTAATTAAGGCCAACATGGAAACTAATAGAAGCCGAACCCTTCCCTGAGGCTCTACTGACCCACTGTTAGTTTGCAAAAGACGGAGGAGGCTGATAGCTTTCTCAGATTAAAATCTTATTTCTCCTCTCTGTGCATATCACAGATCAAGTACGAATAAGGACAATCAAATCACAGTAGTCGAGGTCTACGGAGTACTTATCAGACGTCAGACATCATGCTAGATGCCTCCCATGCATTCTCTCTCTTAATCCTCACCCACCACCTTGTGGGACAGGTGTCGCCCACGAGAAAACTGAGGCTCCAGGATGTTAATAACTTATTCAAGGTCACTCAGCCTATACGGGGCAGAGCAGGAACGGTGAACCCAGCCAACTCTCTTCAGAGCCCACACTAGGATCTCCTGGAACAGGAAGATCAAGGAGCACATGAGTTAGGGACACTGCACTTTCCTTTCCCAAAACTGCAGTGATGGATGAAAGGAACTCAGGGAAACTTTGTGGGCACTTCATACCTACTAGGCCTTTTTCTAGGCAAGTCATCCAGAGCAAAGACCAGCTAGAGGTGAGCTCTTCACCAGATTTCCATGCTTTCTGCACTGCTGCATGAAAAAGAGAATGCCATCTTTTAGGGTCTCAGGGAGGCTGCCTGTCTACAGCAGAACTCACCCCTAAGTCAGGGTTGTCTGTGTACGCGACTCAGGAAGGTTTGGAGAGTAGGGGGAATCCAACAGGTTTCCAGAACTAGTGTTCCGGAAACTCTTTAAAGCATCCACCCTATACATTTTATGTTTCCTGATCTAGCTTCCGTGTACAGACTCCGATTACTTTTTACTGTTTAATTGTGCAGAACGAGAAGCTGCTCCACCTAAGATTGCTTTAGACTGGAATGCACAAGTTCCAGAGGGAACTTGCTAAAGAAATGCATAACCCAGGGCCTTCCCCTGGGAATCTCATTCTGTTGGTCTGGGATAAAGCCCGGGAAACTGCACCATGACAACCAAGGCCAGGAGACTCTTCTATGGGTGTTCAGAGAGCACAGGCTGCACAACGCTGCTTTACATCTCTCCTCTCCTTGGGGGTATAATCCCAAATTCAGATGTTTCCTCCTGCAGCACATCTTCTTGGCCCACCCCCACCCAACTCTGCACCTCAGCTGTGACATGTCACTGTCACTGGGGCCTTTCAACTTTTTTCATCTATTTCATGAATAAGTGAGTGAGAGAGACGGGTAGAAAAGAAGGGAGGAGAGGAGACAGAGAGAGAGGGAGAGAGAGAGACTGAGCTCTAATGACATGGTTTGAGCTTCCTGGATCTAGCTATACGTGATGCCAACAGACCCTTGGACTTTCACATTATGTGAGCTAAGAAATTCACTTAAACAGCTACTAAGCAGGTATAGGAGAGAAAGGAATAAATCAGTAAAACAGACAAAGGAATAAACAGATCAACGTGCATAACACCCTCGTTAAATAAAATGACCTAATCCCACTTACCCTGCCTCTGTGAGGCAGGCCCTCTGTGTTCTCATCACCACCATTGCCATTACTTCCATCTCATTCTGTGGCTGAACTGTCCAGGGTTCTGTACCCCAGGGAGCCGTGAGTATACAGCTGATGACTGTGGTTCCTCAAGGATGACCACAGCAAAAGTAGAGAAATAAAAACAGACATTGTATCATGTTGCCATCTTTATGTTTCCGGTATCGGCAGCTGACTGACAGAAAAGTCCCTGCTGAAGCCAATTCTAAAGTTCCTCGCTGGTCCGAGTTTTCCTGCCAGAGGCTATGGCGACAAAAGGGAGTCCACGGAACCAGATGCCCTGTGGCTTTTTACTGCAGATTAGAACTGGGAGTCCAGCAGGGGTCTGCTTACAAGTGTAAAACAGTGAGGGGCTCTTTGTGTCTCTTACCATCTCTAAAAAGCTTTTTAAAAATGTCTTGCTTTCCTCCTTTATATGCTTTCATAATATTGGACCCCACGTTCCCTGGGATCTTAGGGGCATGAATTCCCATTGTAACCTTCTGACTTTTGTTCCCTGATGCCAAATTGTTCTTTTGGAGACAGAAACAGAGGATTGAAAGCTGGCCCATGGACCCAGAACATTCCCGGCCTGGTCTGAATGCACAGCTGCTGTAGACAACAAGCCTAGGTTGACTCCCCTGGGAGTCAGGGGCTGGATCAGCAGAACATCTCCAAGGGTCTGAGGCCACAGTCAGCAGCTATCCCAAGGCTGAACTGTGTGTTCGATGCTTCGCACACATTCTCTCACCCAACTACCCTCTTGGGGTGTCCTTCAGCCCATTTCACAGATGAGGAAAGCCAAACTCACAGGGGTTAAGTGATTTCTGCGACATAACAAAGCAAACAAGCGGCAGAGGCCGGGTGTGAGCCCGGCTCTATGGGACTCCAAAGCCTAAGATCGCCACCCAAAAGCCTGGAGGAGCAAAAATGAGCAAGCATTTAGGGACAGGAGTCAGCAAACTATGGCTCACTGGTTGACTCCTGCTACCGATCTTTTTGTAGAAAACTTTTAGCACAACATGACTATACCTGTCATTTACATACTGTCAATGGTACATTCCCTCTACAAGGACAGAAGTGAGTCGGACAAAAAACTTGTGGCCCGCAGAGCCAGACACAGGTACTAAGTGCCCTTAAAAGAAAAGGTTTGCCAACCTTGGTTTAGGACACTGAACTTGGGAATCAGGCTGACTCAAGTCACTTCCCCTTGTCAGCTGTGTGTTCTCCAGCTGTTCTCACCTGAGATTTGGGGCTCCCAGGATCGCTGGCCTGAGGGAGGCCACAGTGAGAACTGAGTGAAACTCTGCATTTCAAGCACCTAGCATGCTTAGCAGGTATGGAAGGAAAGACAGCCTCTCACTTGCCGCACAAGACTGTAGAACACCCCAACGCAGCAGGCGTGTGTGCCAACTCCCATTAGCGGGCAAAGAGCAGTAGTGAAGCCCTGGGTGGGCATAAAGGGTGAGGACTCGGGCAAACTATCAAACCAGCCATTCTGGAAGGTGTGTGCTGGGGAAGCTAGTGAAGTAGTCTTGTTCAGGCTTCAGAGGCGGCACTAGGCCTCGGGTCGGACAAGGACGTGAAGGCTGGCTGCCTGCCAAACTGCTGAGCTACACCCAGGCCAGCACACGTCGTAGACCACTAGGTAAGACAGAGAGGAAGTCATGGGACTTCTTGCACTTTGCGGGTCTGGCCAGCCCCTGGGAATCAAGAACATTCCAAGACTTACGAGTTAAGACCAAGGCATTTGTGACAATAAGCAGAGCTGCAAACTTGCACGCAGGCTGATTGCTATCGACCTGCGGCCTGGTGCTAAAAGCTGGGTTCCTTCGAGTGGCAAACTGAAGCCTCACCTGTGGGGTGGATGCACCACCAGCCGGGACCTTCCCAGTTGGGACTCCAGATTGCTGTTCAAGGGACTTCCCAGCGTTGCTTGGATCTGGATGTAGGTGCTTCCCCAATTCAGTGATGTATAAACCTCTGTCTTTACTATTCTTTCTTAGTTAGTTATACTATTCTTAATTAGTATACTGTAATCTTTGTTAATTCAATAAACTCTCTCTAAATTCTTGTTTAACTGAGTGTAGAGTGGTTATTTTTGCCAGAGAATCCTACGAAACTTGAAACCAACATTAAGGTTTTCGGCAAAACAGGCGTGGGAGTCTCGTGACGGGCCCCATCGGGGCAGCTCAACCCCTTCCCTGCCAGACCGTTCTGGCTGCCCAACCTCTGGAGCTGGGCTCTGAGAAAGAACACCTAAGAATCAAGGTCAGTCTACGTTGTTCTTTATACGGGACCTTCTGGTTTTTTTCTCCTTCTTTCAGCCCAACGTTAAAAAAAAAAAAAAAGGCTGTAAAAAATTAAATGGCTCCCCCAGGAGTCTATAATCTCATTGATGTATTAGGAATTCACATGCATAACTCCTCTTAACACCAACGAGAGCAGAGCAAATAGCTGATTTTCTTTATTGCAAAGGTGAAAAGTTTAATCATCAGTGATGATTAAACTTAGGGATGAGCTGAGTGGGACACGCTGAATGCATTTTTACGCCAGCTTCCTTTTCTTCTGCTTAAAACATGAAGACTGTCTTGAAAGAAACCACAGGTCTCCAGTTGGCTTCATTGGAGTCCACACGGGGGCTCTTTGTGATTACGCTAATAAATAATCACAACAATCCGATACTTCTCTCTTAACACAGCCCAGGGTTTTATCCCACTGAAAATAATCTCACATCAACATGGCACAAGCACAGTGCAACATGGGAGACAGCCCAGAGTTACAGGGAAGAAACTCACTATGTGAATGTGTTCTCCCCAACACTGTCACCCCTCAGTTTCCCACACCAACTTGTTCTAGCCAAGAGGAGAGACTGTGAGCTCAGTGATACATTGGATGCTCAACTCAACTTCATTAACTAGAGCTAAATGCTAACACTCACAGTAGCAGCTTCCAGCACAAATTAGTATCCATAATAACGCATATAATTAGCCACATATCCAAATGCTCTCCATGATGAATGAGCCCCCAAAGCCCCCAGGCTGCTGTTTGATTTTCCTGAGATGGGTCTGTACTAGCAGCCTGGTTCCCAAAAGCTTCTTGTCCACCAGCAAAATGAGCATCTGAGGGCTTCCCTGGTGGCGCAGTGATTGAGAGTCCGCCTGCCGATGCAGAGGACACGGGTTCGTGCCCCGGTTCCGGGAAGATCCCACGTGCCGTGGAGTGGCTGGGCCCGTGAGCCATGGCCGCTGAGCCTGCGCGTCCGGAGCCTGTGCTCCGCAACGGGAGAGGCCACAGCAGTGAGAGGCCCGCGTACCGCAAAACAACAACAACAACAACAACAACAAAAATGAGCATCTGAGTTGACCATGTTCTGGACAAATTCATCCAAAGTCAATAATGGAAGGTCAAAAGGACAGTTATCAACTTTCCTGCTGTGGGGGGAGCCCACGGGGAGTTAAGCTCAAAGTCAGGTTACAAGTGAAAATAAAACGCAAAGTTTTCCCAGTCACTTGCACTTAAGCCCTGGCGGGTGAACACCAAGAGCCTCTGGTCAAATCTGTATGGGCACAGACATCTCTAGAAATGTCCGTCCCCTGTATCTGGGTGGCTGGCTGCTTACAAAGGACTTGCAGACCTGCCACCCCTCGCTGAGAGAGATTAGAGGATTTGCCCTGCAGGGTAGCAGAAGCTGTCACCCCAAAATATGTAGCTCTGGCACGTGGAGCTGAAGGCAAATCAAGACCCAGCAGACTCAGGAAAAACCTTTTAACTGCCTAAAAGAATTTAGACTGGGGGCCTGTACCAAGAAGAGAGCTATTGCCAGAGATCACTTTTTCACCCAAGACACTTACCTGCCTGGCGGGAGGACCCTTGTTTACCAAACATCTCCTCCTCTCACCTTCCTGTGAACTTCCTGCCCCCCTTTGAAGCCCAGACCCCTATCCCTTTCCTTCGCTCAGGATAGTGCATCAGCCTCAATTGTCTGGCTGCCTTTGCGTTGTCAGATCTTTGGCGCTCCCGTAGGTACATATGTAATTCTATTTTTTTTTTCTCATGTTAATCTGCCTTTTTATTATAGGTGGGTCTCAGCCAACAACCTGGAAGGATAGAGGGACAATTATTTTTCTTCCCCTACAGTGCAAAGGTGCATAGGAGGCAAAGATTGAATTTGAGCCTAAAACTTCAAAGGTGGTTCACTGCAGACGAAACCTTGACTGAGCACCTATTCCATACCACCCCCTATGCCGGCATGGGGGCGGGGGGGGGGCGCCCTCCCGCACAAATCCAGCAGCTCCCTTCCGCGCAGCCCCTGACTTGGAGTCTGTCCCTCCATCTCTCTGTCTCTCTTCTTGTTCCTCTACCACTGCCTGAGAACAAACCACTGTCCCCTCTGGTCTGACTTTGGTGACCGCCTCCCAGCCCCTTCTCCCAGCTTCTAATCTCCTTCTAATTTATTCCCCACACACCAGCCAGAGTCTCACTAGAAGGTGTCAACCAGAGCCCACCATTTCCTACTTGAAAGCTCACAAGGGTCCCTACTGCACACAGACTAAAACCCGAATGCCCGTCCCTGGCCTCCAAGCTCCCCTAGGCCCTGCCCCTGCCCACCTCTCTGACTGCGCTCTCCGCAAGTTCCCCCTTTACTACATGGATGTTCCTTTTTATAACCTCAGGTATGTCAAGATCTCTCCTGCCCGAGTACCTTGATATTTGCTCTTGTCCTCTGCCTGGACTGTTCTTTTCCTGACTCTAGTCTTAGGTGGTTTTCCCTCAAGGTTCAGGTCTCAGCTCAAGTACCGCCTCCTCCAAGACGCCTTCTCCGCCCACGCTCTGCCGAGGCTCCTCCCCAGGACTCCCCGCGTCATCCTCTTGTTTGTTTCATCCCTCCCTCGTATCACACTCAGAAAACATCATGTGTATTTGTCTACCCTGTCTCCCTCACTAGAATGCAAGCTTACGAGGGCAAGGAATTGACCCTCTTATTCATGCTATATGCACAGCACCTAGCAAAGGGGCACATCGGAAATTCTGAATAAGAATATGCTGATTGGATAAACGAGTAAGTGAAGAGCCGATAATCTAACAGCAGTGCAGCGTTCTCATCCATTATCCCACAGCTGCTGCCTTCATACGTTAAGCGGGACTCAGACACTGAACACAGGACTTCTTCCACCGGACGGAACAAGTGCTTGCTGGAACTGAAAAAATGTCCTTAGAATAACAAGTACTCCCATGCGTTTCCCCAGGACTGAATTTCACTACATCAATGCATCCAAACTCAGTAGGATATCCATAGAGTGGACAAACTCCTGGGCAATGGGAGATATCCTATCAACCATTCTTCACTTGCTAAGGAAACTCAAGGATCCCGAATGCAATGGGCAGACCAAGGAACAAGGCTGACAGCGGCAGAAGGTGAGGCTATAAAAAGATCGTAAAGGCGATCTTCACGGTAAAGGTGGTTCTAAAACTTCATTCGGGCTCACCCAAAGAACAAGCCATGTGCATATCCAGATCTACTCAAGAGGTGTCTCCAGAGGTCCTATTCATGGACTTCTTACTGAACTGAACCCTTTCTAAGCTTAAAGGAACCTGCAGAAACTGTCCCTCTTAATTACTCTGTTCTGGAAGCACTGCCTTTTCGTTAGCTGAGAGCACAGGCTTAGAAAGCTTACCATTCCAGGCTCTGGGCCCAGGTAACTAAAACCCTTCACTCCAGGACACAAAATCAACCCCAGGACTTTGCTTTCTGGACTTCCATTGCAGCCATACTCACCAATGGAGTGCATTTTGTCCACCTGAGAGGTCAAGCCCTAGCCCTGTCCCCCACCCCTTAATACCACTTGGGCCACCTTTATGGAAGCGGTTTTGAAAAAAAAAAAATGCCCCAGTCCTAAGTAGGATGCACAGTTCAGTTTTTTCTATGGTCAAACCTCCCTAAACTGCGACAAGCTCCCAATGGGCAGAGGTTTAGTTCAAGACTCCTCAGAGAGGCTCTAGCTGGCTCACAGTCTGTGGCAGAGATGTGGGACAACTCAGCCAGAAAAAGGAAGATTTTGGTAAACACAGTTTATTGCTCCAGTAGTGACAGCAGTGGCTCTGACAGCTGTTTGAAATCCCACACAGTGGTTTGGGTTCTGAGGTTTCCAGAAGAGTTTCCACAGGATGCCGTTATTGAATTGGGTGTATGTGCGTGGTGTGTTGTGGTCTTGTTACAGCTGCTTATTTTAAGCCAGCTTCCCTTCACATTGCAAATAAATACATAAAACCAGCTTCCGAGCATCAGGAGGGCTCCATGGACGGTGAGTTATTGATTTCTCTAGGTAGGGATGTTTCCTAGAACAAGGCCAAGAAACTAACCTCTGCTTACTTGGAGATCTGAATAGAGCCTTCTGGACAGCCCCATAGGCAAGAAGGTAAGTCTGTTTTTTTCAAGAAATTAGTTGGCTAGTGTGCAATAAGAGCTGTTTTAAAGCTCCCGTGCCTCCCCTTGTAGCGAAGTGATTTTCCATGGGTGGTTGGTCTCCTGTGTATGATAAGTAGGTCTGAGGAAAGCGCTGAATATATTCATTTAACACAGACTCTCTGCAATGATGTCTGAGAAATTTCCAAGGGACTACTGCACTAGAGTGCTCTGCATAATTGAACACTATGTCTGCAAATAAGACTAATAACCATAGTTGTTCAAATGATTACCATATCATAGCTCTTAATCATCTACTGGAAGTGCTTCTGATGGGAAGCCTTTTTTCATGATCAGTCAACCTTGCACTGACAGTCGCCCATACAGCTGGAATGGCCACCCACTTCTCTCCTGGCCATCTGGCTACTCACCTCTGTCCTTGGCTGAATTTCTCCACCTGTAAAATGTGGAAAGGGGACCAGATGATCTTGGAGGTTCTTGAAAGATCTGACATTCTTTTCTGGGTTTGGAAGAATGAAAGCATCCTCTTTCAGACACTCTCTCTATATGTGGAAGCAACCTGCCATGGTTACTAGCTTGTATGAAGGGGAGCTGGTGTTCTGATGGTCCCTACAGCCCTGAGTCCTAACCGGTTTGCCCTGATCTTTGGGCAAAGGGAAAGTAGAGAGCAGAGTCACTCTGTGTGACATGAAAGAACCATCCGAAAGGCACAGAGAAATATGTGCGTTTCCTGCTAGTAACCAGGCAAGTACTATCCTATTCTCAGTAGAGATAAATATGGCACTCAGGAAACCACTGTCACGGGTTTGGCTGTTATATTAGTTGCTGGAATTCTCTGTACAGGCTGGTTTTAATACTGTCTTCTGACTACCGATTTGATAAATAAAGATGGGTCTGCTAGAGTCCCAAAGATGTGGGGAGACAGAGCCAATAGCTTGGTATAATTCCCTCACCCACACGGCCAAATACACATGCATGTGTGCACACGCCACAGCTGACGGCAGCAGCTCAGTGCAGCACAACCGGGGAGACTTAGTATTTTAGTGAACTTAGTTAACGCATGTTTGTGAAATGCGATACCCAGTGGGCACAAGTGAAATACTTCACCTGCTCGCCACGGCACCGAAGCGAGCCTCCAGTCCCCAGAGCTGGTACAGCAACCTCGCAGTCCCCACCTCTGCCTCACGGCCACGCAGGGCTGGAGGCCAGGCTGCAAGCTCTGCAGGCAGAACAAGCCACTGCAAAGGCAGCGTGGGATGGCCTATGGGGCACAGACCACGACCTCTGCAGCTCCGCCCCTCTGCCCCTCCCGCTCGGCGGTGCAGGGCTGAGGGGTGGAGACCTGGAGCTCTGGTGTCTGGGCCCAAAGGGTAGCTTCTCCACTTCCTTGGCTGGAGGCAGCCGGGGTGGGGGGTGGGGGGAGACGGGGCGGGCAACAGACCTGTCTGAACCTCACTCTCCTCCTTCGCAGAATGAGTATGAATAACGGCATCGGCCTCCGTCCAAGGGCAGTTACTAAGAGGAACTGAGATTAGGCAGAGCATAAAGGGTGTAAGTCTGGCAAGTGATACACAATGCGTTGCCTGCTGCTGCTGTAACCAATGACCACAAGCTTGCTGGCTCACACAACGTGAATTTATTACCTCACAGGTCTGGGAGAAGTCTGATACCAGTTTCCCTGGGCTAACATCAGTGTGTTGGTGGGGCAGCATTCCTTCTGGAGGTTCTAGGGGAGAATCTGCTTCCTTGTTTTTCTCCAGCTTCTGGAGGCTGCCTGCATTCCTGGCCTCATGGCCCCTTCAACCGTCCTCAGAGCACATCCCTCCGACCTCTCCTCCCTCCTGCTGCTGCCTTCGACTGTAGTGTCTCCTCCGCCTGCCAACCTCTGTGATTGCATCAGGCCGCCCTGACAATCCAGGGTCATCTCTCCATTTCAAAATCCTCAATTTAATTACAGTCGGTAAAGTCTCTCATACCACGCGATGTCACGTATGTACAGGTTCCATGGATCAGGATGCGGACATCCTTCAGGGGCCATTATTCACACATGCACCTACGTGTGGTTTTTACTACGATGCTCTTTCTTTCTGCCCTTTTCCTTTAGGTAAAATGCACATCCAGCCAAGTGACACGTCTGAAATGTTCAGTTTTTTTTTTGTTGTTTGTTTTTTTTTTCCTTGCGGTACGCGGGCCTCTCACTGTTGTGGCCTCTCCTGTCGCGGAGCACAGGCTCCGGACGCGCAGGCTCAGCGGCCATGGCTCACGGGCCCAGCCGCCCCGCGGCATGTGGGATCTTCCCGGACCGGGGCACGAACCCGTGTCCCCTGCATCGGCAGGCGGACTCTCAACCACTGCGCCACCAGGGAAGCCCTGAAATGTTTAGTTTTCGAATGTTTACTTATTTGCACGCTGGTCCGCACCTCTCAAGCCAAGATGAGAATATTTACAGCCCTTCTCCCCGCCCCCAAGGCTCCCTGCTGCCCACTCCCAGTCAGTACCCAACCACCATCCATCCTGAGGAAGTTGCTACTTGGATAGTTATCCTCACAGATGACCCTTGCTGGCCCTGAAGTTCATATGAACCGAATAACATGGTGTGAACTTTTCTGCATCAGGCTTCTTTCGCACAGTGTAATCCCCGTAAGATTCCATCACGTTGTGGAGCATAGCACTCCATTTTTTTGCATGGTCATATAATTGATATTAGGATCATTCTTCACCTGTCCTTTCTGTATACATCCAAGTCTCAGACCATAAACATGCTTCTGGTTTTTCAAGGATCACGCTGAACATCACCTCTGTAAAGCATTCCCTGGTAGCAATATGCCCCCTCAGTCAGAAATGGCATCTGTAGCCACCGCCTGCCCCACGTGTATGTACCCTGGAGGCCCCACTCACACTGCAGCTCTTAGGACCCAGGCACTGATGTCAGGTGCTACCTCACCTGCTCCCTGTAGACAGCACGCTATGCCCTGTTGATCTTTGTATTAACATCAACCCTAGCACCATGCCTAGCTTACAGCCACCCAAGCTTAATGGTATCTATCGCATTATCTCCATAGCCATTTTCTTCTGAGAAAAGATACATTGTTGCTGCTCATTAATTGAAACCTACACGTGCAAAGCATGTCTGTTCCCTATGTGTATGGTAAGATCCTCTAACAGCACTATCTCTTTTCAACTCTGATCAGAAACAAATGCTTGGAGGCCAGGCTTTTTTGGGGTAGGCAGGACTTTGAACTCCTGACTTCTATAGGTTTTCTCCTCAAAGTAGAGTAAGACATTGTAATCAAGAGTCTAAGTCCATTTTTGAGGTTGGACTGCTGATTACCTTTAAGCCCCATCCTTCCCCGTTATGACTTGCCCTACATCTGGGCACTCCCTCCCTTGGGCCTCACAGGGAAGTTCAAGCCACTGGAACCCCAGCCTTAAGGGGAACCCTAACCCAGGCCCATCCACTACATACTATGAACACCTGAGGCCCCCTGATCCTTCCCTCCCCCTCTGCTTACTTAACTCTGAACAGAACCTGAGCCCTTCTCAGGCAATCCTTTGGCCGTTCATATATAATTAATAAACTTTATTTCAAATCCACTGGTGCTATGTGTCTTATATCCCTGCATCTATACATTTTTGGGTGGGTGGGCTCACCCAGCATCCAGCAGCCAGCAGCCAGCATCCAGCAAGGGATGCCTCGTGCCCAAATAAGACAGAAGACAGACATAAGAAGCTCCATTCTCCACAGTAACAACATAAGCTCACCTGAGAGTGGAAGCTGGTTATTTTTGTGTACATGTATCCACTGCTCCTTTTTCTGGAAATGCCACCTTGATTTTCCTTGGGAAACATTCCTCCTTATTCTCTGTCCCTGTGTTTGGGCTGAGGCTGATGCCTCCCTCTGTCACAGGGCTCCACGGTGGCCTTGACCTCAGCCTGGCCAATCCTTGCATTATGTCTTCTGGCCAGACTGATTGGTTCAGGGAAGGACCCATGACCCAAACTGATCCAGGGAAACTAACCCTGGAGATCTATCTTCTTGGGCTTTTTTTTTTTTCCACTATCAATGTATTTATGTATTTATTTATTTATTTTTGGCTGTGTTGGGTCTTCATTGCTGTGCGTGGGCTTTCTCTAGTTACGGAGAACGGGGGCCACCCTTCGTTGCGGTGCGCAGGCTTCTCACTGCGGTGGTTTCTCTTGTTGTGGAGCACGGGCTCTAGGCGCACGGGCTTCAGTAGTTGTGGCGCGTGGGCTTCGCTGCTCCGCAGCACGTGGGATTTTCCCTGACCAAGGCTCGAACCCATGTCCCCTGCATTGGCAGGCGGATTCTTAACTGCTGCGCCACCAGGGAAGCCCCTCTTGGGTTTTAAAGATGGAAGAGCTCTCTTCGCAATGGGCTTGCTGGCCGTAAGGCTCATCTAAGCCTGGAGTTGCCAGGGCCCACTGTACTGAGAGGTCCTTCCTTGGAATGAAGGCCCTCCAAGGAGTGAGGTCAATGTGGATGAAAGCAAAACATAGAGACGAGAGGACAGATTCCCAGTCCTCAGGATATTGCAGAATCCCTGGATTGAGCCAAACTCAGTGTCAGATCTACTCCAAGGTGTTGTAGTTGCACAAACTAATACATTCCCATTTCATTTTACGGTACTTTTAGTTGGGTTTCTGTTACTGTGCCTGAAAGATGTGTTTGAAGGATACAGTTATCAGGCTTTCTGCTCTAAGCTTTTTGTTTCTCTGGAACCATAAGGCCAAATATGCAGTGGAAACTACACAACCTCGGTCCCCCTATAAACACTGAAACTTTCTTTTCTAAAGGTAAAACAAGCAGATCTGTTAGAAGTGGTATGACAAATCTCAGCTTGAATTACGGTTCTACAGAGACCAGAAAACGCCCCCCTAAATAAACAATGCTAGGGGGCTTCCCTGGTGATGCTGTGGTTAAGAATCTGCCTGCCAGTGCAGGGGAAACGGGTTCGAGCCCTGATCCGGGAAGATCCCACATGCCGTGGAGCAACTAAGCCCGTGCGCCACAACTACTGAGCCTGCGCCCTAGGGCCCGCGAGCCACAACCACTGAGCCCATGTGTCGCAACTACTGAAGCCCGCGTGCCTAGAGCCCATGCTCTGCAACAAGAGAAGCCACCGCAATAAGAAGTCCAGGCACTGCAAGCAAGAGTAGCCCCCGCTCGCCACAACTAGAGAAAGCCCACGCGCGGCAACGAAGACCCAACACAGCCAAAAATAAATAAATAAATAAATTTATTTAAAAAACAACAACAACAACAATACTAGGTCAACAATTTGCTAGAAATATCAGCTGAATCAGTATGCTGAAACTTCAGCTCATTGGAACATCATGTACTCTGTGTGCCAGGCGTCCTCTGTCAGCAGGAGCTCATGCTGTACTGGAGAAAGCAAAGACAAACTATAGAATGAGCATGATTCCCCCAGTTTCTACTCAGCGAAATTTAATTTTTTGTTTGGTTATTTCCATTCCAGTACTGGAGTCAGTAAAGCAAGCTAAACTGGTGCCAAAGTTCTATTCCATACAATAGCTAAAACTGACTGAACACTGTGGCAGGTAGAATAATGGTCCCCCCAAAATGTCCACACGCTAATCCAAAAGCATGTGAATATGTTATATTACAAGGCAAGGAAGAATTAAGTTTGCAAATAGAACTGAAGCTACTAATCACTGACCTTAAGAAAGAGACAGGTGTGCACAATGTAATCACAAAGGTCCTTAAAAGTGGGAGAGGGAGGCAGAAGGTGTCAGAGTGATGCAGTATGAGATGAACTTGACCCACTGTTGCTGGCCTTGAAGGTGGAGCGAGAGAGCCAGAAGCTAAGCAATGCAAGGAAACTGTAGAAGCTGGAAAGAGCAAAGAAACACGTTCTCCCCCAAGAGGTTCTACATTAGTTTGCTAGGGCTGCCATAATACAATTCCACAGACTGGGTGGTTTAAACAACAGATGTCTGTTTGCTCGCAATTCTGAAGGCTAAAGTCCAGGATCAAGGTGTCAGCAGGTTTGGTTTCTCCCGAGGCCTCTCTTCTGAGCCTGTAGCTGTTACCTTCTTGCTCTGTCCTCACATAGTCCAGTCATCCCTCTGGGCACACACATCCCTGGATTGTCTCTGTACATCCAAATTTCTTTCTCTTATAAGGATACCAGTCAGACTGGATTAGAAATTAGGATCTACCCTAAGGGTCGTATTTTAATTTTACCGCCACTTTACAGACCTTATCTCCCAATAAAATTACATTCTGAGGTACCAGAGATTAGGACTTCAACAAATAAAAGTTGGGGAGCACAGTTCAGCCCGTAAAAGTTTCCAGAAGAGAACACTGCCCTGCTAATACTTTGGTTCTAGCCCAGTGAGACCCAGGTCATATGCCTAACCTACAGAACTGTGAGATGATAAATGTGCGTTGTTTTAAACCTCCAGCTTTGTCATAAGCTGCTAAGGCAGCCTTGGGGAAGTGCTACAAGCATTTACTATGTGCCAGGCTGTGCTAAGCACTTTGCCTTTACACCCTCCCATCAGCCTTATAGGAAGACATCACTATGATCTCCATTTTACAAAGGTGGAGATGAAGGCACGCAGATGCTAGCTAGGCATCTACCCACTGCCGTATTGCTACAAGTAGGGAAGCTAGAGCTTGAACTCACGTGTTACTGATTCCAGCACCTGTGCTGCTCCACCCCCTCCATCCCCACCCACTGGAAAACAACTTTACTTCTCAAACAGGATGGGTGAAGTTAACGATGAGCAGGGTGGCCTGGCCCTAGCCTCTCATTTTGAAAATGAAGCAAACAAGTCCAGAGAGATGAAGCAGGTTCCCAAGACCCAGAGTGAGTTCTCTGGGGCCAAAGTGAGGTCTAGGCTTCCTGGCCCAGCACAACAGCTACTCTTTCTCCTCTAAGATAGCAACAGTTGCCCCATGCTTCCATGGCATCGCACTGAATTACCTTATGTGGTGGGAAGAAGAGACCCAAAGTCACAAACTTAGAAAGTGGCAAAGCTTGGTCTCAACCCCACGGCCATTTCCAAGCCCTTCCACCTCACCATCCCTCTTACTGAAATACCCCTTATGAGAACGCAGATCTCGCACGTGTAAACCTACCTTACATTCCTCGGCAGGGGCTTGGGGGCCAGGCTACAGCATGTTACCTCTCTTAAAACCGGACTTAAGGCAACTACAGAAACAGGAAGAGACTTGGAAGTTTTGATCTTAATCTAAAACGTGAGCCAGGGGTCCGGACAAATAAGAGTGCAGAGTGGCTTCACTTCTATTAACTTATCAAGAAAAGTCAACAGCGGCAGAGAGAACTTTGAGCAACAGATTGTGAATATGCCACAGGAATGTCAATCTAAGACTTTCTAGGGTGCGTCACAAAGTCCATGCTCTCCATGCCTTCTCTGAAACACCCCTGGGGCCAGCTTTTATTTCCCTCCCAAATCATCTTTCACTTCCGTTTGTGGGGAGGGCTGGACCCATGGATGATGAAGGTGGAAATGGGTAACTTCTTCACAAAGCTGGGTGTTGAAATGCTGTCAATACTCTGAGCTCACAACAGCAATTGATTAATATGATTTCCAGCAGTCATCACTATCCTATCCTGCTCAAGGTAGAGAAGAACTGCTATCACTTGCACGTCTACAACTGGAGGAAACAGCCATGTTTCTAAGTTGGTGAGACTCGGAGGCTCCAGGAGCTTTCCCATCACTGAATTTCAGCACGACTGCCTCCCTTTATGAGCTGGGAAATCTCTGAAGGGGAATTTGCAGGGGATGATAGTGGGATGGCCGTGGATGTTTTTGTGTTATATGTTGCTTGCTCAAATATTGAGAGTGAATATCCCAGAAAGGTCAACTGCCTTTGTATGTGCACAGCAAGGTTCTCATGGGAATTGTTTTTGCAGAAAATTTAAAGGATATTATTTTGAGACTTTAAACGTCAGTATAAGGCATGGCGAAAACTGCCATGTTTGATTTGCTTTACGTTCAAGTCCTTGGGCTTTCACTGCCACTTAAAATGACTAAACTAGCAAATGGGAACATCCATGATGTTGCTTAAAACCAAGTTTCATTTACGCTAAATGAGACCACACTCCCCGCAAGCTGATGGAATTTGTATTTACTTAAAATTTTAGGTTGGATTTTCTTTGCAATGAATTGAAGAACACAAAAGGTACCAGACTGAGGAGATTATTTGTGATGAAACGGTAGTCAAATAAGAGGCAAACTACCTTTAAATGAAAAAGGAGAATGGGCATTATTGTATTTGGAGCATTAATGTGCTAATTTATTTGTTTTTTTTTTAAAGGGCGTTTATTTGTTTCCTCTTTTCTGGAATAGTCTCCATTTTGTTCCAACATTCCTCTATTGGGGCAAAAGAGAGGGGGAGATTAGGAAAGGGGGAGAGCGAGAGGTAATTGAACATTCTATTTAAAATGTTACAACCACAAGATCTTACTGTAAGGAGTCCTGTTATCACGTTCACTTCCCATGGGCTCAATTCCACTGTCAGTATGCTCATATCACTCACATGAAGCTGCAGAAGAAGCTCTCTATAATTTATTGTGTGGTTTAACACTGTCAAGGGATTCTTCACCTGGTCCAAATCTCTTTAGTTAAACACACACACACACACACACACACACACACACACACACACACGTCTCTACATTTTCTGTATCAGTCCTGAAACACTCATTTGGAAAAGTTCCCTTTTAATTTAATTATACTTTTCATTAGTCCAGAGACTATAAAGGCACATAAATGTCACTGCCTGTCATGGTTTTGGTCAGTCAATAGAATAATCAATCATCTCCATTCTTAGAGAATGGCATGATCAAAGGTATTATAGAGGCAATTGAATTCATTCTCAGAAAGTGGCTGAACAATTATAGTGATTGCCAATTGTTAACTGCTTCTGATAAGTATGTAATAACCCCAAGTATTTCCCTAACAACATGGATATTAAAATCATCTCTCTCAGTTGAATCCTCTCTACTAAAAAGGATAGGCCCTGCAGAAGACTAGCTTGGGCTTCCAATTTCTTTCTTCAGATAGATCAAAATAAAATTAAGTCCAAACCTGAAAAAAATCATGGTTTAATTAAAGATATCCACCAGCTTATACATTTTACATCAGCCACTCTGCTATAACTAGACACTGGATGTAGGTGTTAAAATTCTAGTTGATTCCAAAGGTTAGGGAACTTTAGTTTCAAAGAAGAGAGAGAGATGGGCAATTCACTCTCCAAATTTTCATTCTGCTTCTGTAGCTGGAATGACTTCCCCCCCCCCACCCGACTTTGTGGAAACATGGTAATTCCTAGTGAATTAAAGAGATCCCACGGGGGTCCTCCTCTGGGCAGGGGCCCCAGGTTCTGCCTCAGAGGCCCAACCCAGGGAAGCCAAGGCACAAGGTATTCAGTACTATGTAGCATCTCTTTTTTCCCCACTAGCTTTTTAAAAAAGACATCAAGAAGACTGCTTCTATTTTAGCAAACCCTAAAAATATTCCTTAGGGACAAAACTCCCAACTTCCCTCTTGGATTGTTAGGAGATTATGTTTTATGTACCTCGTATCCTCGGCATTCCGTAAAATGTCTATCAAGTAGCAGATGCTTTGTTTATTTGGTGAATAAACTAATAAATGGATGAAAGACATCTCATCTCCATAGCTCTTTACTCTCAAATTAATTTCTTTTGGTGCCCCCAACTCTTTTGTTTTCCAGTATTAGCTTGAGTCTCTCAAGAATTCTTGAAATTTGATGTTCGGGTACGTATGACACCTGCCGCTTTGTCCCTCCACTGTTTTCCAGGCAGCCTGTCATTTGATGAAGTACATCCACACTCACTGTTGTTCTTGGATACTGATCAGGTTTTCTCTTTACACACACCACAGTTTGTAAAGAACTTTCAAGAACACTCATTCTCTCCTCCTTCCTGTAAGGTGGCACAGGACATGACCATTCTGCTCCATTTCACAGAGCAGAAAACTGAGGCTCAGGAGAGAGGCAGGCCTTCTGGCTCTAAATACAAGATCCCTTCTCCTTATTCCACCCTGCCTGGCAAATCATGTTTTATAAGAAAGTTTTTACTCAGCAGGCAAAGAGCTTGAGGTTAGATAGAAAGAAATGAACAGTAACAAGACTTATGTCCTGCCAAGTGTGTGGGAGTGATTGTGGAATGTGCAGAAATTTCCATGCTCCTTTTGAACCTAGCTCTTGACAGAGTCTTCAGAATGGGGGGGGGGGGTCAGGCCCCATGGAATGTCTTCACCTTCTCTAGGGGATGGCAGCCCTGAAATAACCCCTCTTCTTGCCCTCGTTGACCTGGTCTGGAGGACCAATGCTGGAAGGCGCTAGAGAGTCTCAGAGGGAGGGCCAGTTGCTGTACTTTTAGTGGGCACCACTGCCTTTTCTGACCAGCTCTTCACTGCCTCCGTGGTAGCAGTACTTAGATTTTCTGTGGGGAATTACTCCCCTTTCCACTGGGCCTGGGGGGCCACGGTGGGTCAATCAACCTATCTCCGGGAAATCTGGATCACGTGCAGCATGGGGCAGATAAACCCTCATGGTGGCCTTTCTGCTAACTTGATCCTCTGCGTGTTCCAGTCTGTCCTTTCTGAGGCCTCGCTGTCCACCCTTCTCCTTGATTCTGTGAGTTGCCCACGTCTCCTTTCAGGCAATGCTAACCTTCTGCATAGGTCGGCCTCACTTGGGCTCTGTTGCTTACAACCAAATTCAAACACTTAATATAGACGAGATAAAAAGGAAGGCGTTTCCTGTGAGTCTGGCGGGCCTCGTACCTGTCACCTGGGGGTCGGACCTGTCTGGGGTCTGTATGCATTCATGTCAGCTCCCTCTTGTGCTATGACCTGCACTGCCAAGAAAATGTCCTTGTCACTTCCCATTGTCATAGCCTGGGAACAAAGTACTGTTGTCAGACACTGACCCAGAAAATGGACAAGGGCAAAACCGTTGATACTGTCAGCTCAGACTGAGGAGAGAACACATCCTGATAGGCCAGCAAGGAACTCGCGGGCCTTGGGGCCAGTCTGTGTGTGTTTTTTCAGCAAAACTAAAAGATGATGGCAAGAGCTGACACCATTTTCTGTCAAGCATGCAGGCACTGAACTATGAAAGGAATCCCCAAAGTCACGGGATGAGGGGAAAGACGTTCGTTTCTCGCAAACAGGGCGACAAGTGCCAGAACGTGAGATAGAGCCAGTCCCGGCATGAAGGAGGTGTCTGCTCTTTGGGATTTGTGGTGGGTGACTTTGCTCACCTCTCCCCTAAACATCTTTCAAGATGAGGAGAGGCCACACGTTGGGGGAAGACAGGGAATCTTGAACTGGAGCCTTATTCTACACAAAGTGGACAGAGAGGAATTTGATCGTAAAGGAGGAATTGGACCCTTAACTGGGTAGCTTCATCCTCCTGAGACTCCCTCTCCCCTCCCCTCCCGGCAAATCCCACCAGATGAAATAACGACAACAGCTACGACTTCCATTAATTAGACACTTCATATATTCCAGAGACTGTGCCAAATGCTTTCTATTCATGGTTTCATCTAGTTTTCACACCAAACCATGGAGTGAGTATAAGGTTCCTGCTGGGCTTCAGATCAACATGAAGAAATGCCCCATCTACACACACACACACACACACACACACACACACACGCGCGCGCGCGCGCGCGCACACACACAAACACCCTGTAAGGTTAGGAGGAGGGGCAGCTGTACCCCTCACAGGACAGGTAGCGGCTCACTGTCCAGGGAAGATGGGGACTTGCTGGATCCCAGGAGCTCCATCTTGCTACGCCACAGCCCTTCTCAACTCAGTGCAATTTCAGAAAGTGTTTAACATTCTCTGCATTTCCATTTGCAGGAATGTGTATAAACATCAGACGCTGCTGGGTTTTGAACCAGACTCTGTCTCAGAGAAGCCTCCTCTTCATCCTGAATGGTATCCCTGCCTCAAGCTTTTTCAAAATGCTGAAAAGCTTGCTGAAAGCCTCATTGCCCCACCACAGTTGCATGCTGTTATTCATACCTCTGTGTGACAGAGCGAGGAAGCAGAGCTGGGATTTGAACTCATATTAGAAGACCTGCCAAGGCATTGCCTAGAGTCCTCTGGGGACTGACCCCATCGATCTGGCCCAAGTGTCCAGAGCCTGAGGGCCTGGCTGCTGAGTCCCTTACAGGGACGGCCCCCAGAGGCCCTCTAAGGTGCAGCTACCTACAGAGCCACTGGCTGAGGTCCTCCCTTGACATGTGAGCAGGCCTGTGATTGAACCTGGGGGTTCTTCAAGGCGGGAGGAAAGGACGGTCGTCACAGGGAGACATGTCCACAAGATGCCTGGGAGCCACACACCCAGGCTTTGGATTGGATTCTGGAAGCCTTTCCCCCACTCCCCCTCCCTCCAAGTTCCTAACCCTCTGGGGCTTCCACCAGCCCTGCCCTTTGCTTCCTGAGGCAGCATTTATCTGCTCTATAGGCCGACAGCCCCGCCTCCCTCCACTGTTCCTCCTGCATCAGGAGGAGACTTGTGTCTCCTTGTCTCAGCCCCTCTTCTTTCCTCTGCCCTTTACTATAAGCAGAGCTCAGCAAAAGCTGACTGGCTTCGTGCAGCCCTTACCTAGGGTTAGTCTTTCTTCATTGTTTTATTCATGGCTCCTCCATGTCATTGTTTTGCCTTCTCGAAATGTGTTGCAATCTTTCCGTGGTTGATGGCTTCCACAATCTCTTGGCTTTTATTGGTTGATTAATTTCGGTATTTGTACAGTTTTATTTCAATATGGTTTCAGGAGGAACAGAAAGTAAATGTGTTTCCTAGTCTGCCATCTTGAGCTGAAAATCCCTGTGGATTTTAGCACCCAATGTTCCCATGGGAAAAAAAAAACCAACCTTGGCATTAATAGACGTCACACTCAAGATTTCAGCTTTTCTTGAGCAATCACTAAGGCTTTAATACGTGGTCATTTCTAATGGGAAAATAGTAACTATCTCATGGAGTTGATTTGAAGATTAAATTCGATAATGAACATGAAAATGCTTTGTAAGGTTTAAAAATCTATAAAAATGTTTTCTGTTATTATGTGATTTGTTGCTGTTTCAGCTTTACTTGACAGTTGTTTATGACCTTGCTTATGTGAGTAAATGCCTTCTGGTTGATTGTTTTCAAAGCCAGATTATATTTTTCAATAGCTCCATGGAAATGGCACCGTTTGTGAAGGTTAAGTGTGAAGGCGTAAATGTTTCTTGACACCGATCACTTTACAATGTTTTCAGGAACTATTTTTGTTTGTTTGTTTTGTTTTGCGGCGTGCGGGCCTCTCGCCGCCGTGGCCTCTCCCGTTGCGGAGCACAGGCTCCGGACGCGCAGGCGCAGCGGCCGTGGCTCACGGGCCCAGCCGCTCCGCGGCACGTGGGATCCTCCCGGAGCGGGGCACGAACCCGCGTCCCCTGCCTCGGCAGGTGGACTCTCAACCACGGCGCCACCGGGGAAGCCCCTCAGTAACTAATTTACTCATGTATTCCTCTTCCAAAGTTTGTCGAGGACCTCCTACCAGCCAGATGCCTTACATCAGGGGTTGGCAAGCATTTTCTGGATTTTAAATATCTTAGGCTTTGTGGGCCATATACAGTTTCTGTAACTTCTCCTCCCCTTTCTTCTTCAACAAGCTTTCAAATGGTGAGAACCATCATTAGCTCACAGTCACACAGATCCAGGCTGAGAGCCTGATTTGATCTGTGGCCATGAGTCGCCGATCCCTGCTCTGCGTCCTCACTGAGCAGGAGGCACATTTTTGGGAAAATCACTTCTTTGAATCAACTATTGGTCTTTGGGGCTTGTCCTTATTCTCCTGCAGGCTCTAATCAACACGGCATCGGGAGAGATCCTTTAATTCTATGTCCAGAGAAACTGTCCTTGAAAAATACAGGAGCAATAGACTTTCTCACACAAACGCCTTGAGGGGATACATCACCAGCAGACTTGCCCTGTTAGTGTTGGAGGGTCTCCTGCAGAGGTGGGAGGATGGCTGTGGCTCACCGGTGAGGACAAGGACACTGGGAGCAGAAGTTCCGGGAAAGCACTCCCTGCTGTGGACCCTCCCAGAGTCCTCCATCAGCCCTACCAAAGAGGCAGGTAAGCTCCAGTGTTGGGTCGCCTCAGGCCAAACAACCAACCTGGATGACACATCTTTAATGCACAATTAAGAAATCCAGGCTCAGGCTTCCCTGGTGGTGCAGTGGTTAAGAATCCGCCTGCCAATACAGGGGACACGCGTTTGAGCCCTGGTCCAGGAAGATCCCACCTGCCGTGGAGCAACTAAGCCCGTGCGCCACAACTACTGAGCCTGTGCTCTACAGCCTGAGAGCCACAACTACTGAAGCCCGCGTGCCTAGAGCCCGTGCTCTGCAACAAGAGAAACTACCGCAATGAGAAGCCCACGCACCACAACGAACAGTAGCCCCCGCTCGCTGCAACTGGAGAAAGCCCGCACACAACAACGAAGACACAACGCAGCCACAAATAAAAATAAATTTATTAAAAAAAAAAAAAAAAAAGAAGAAATCCAGGCTCCCAGGGGAAGGGACCTCCCAAGGCCATATAGCGGTCATATGGAGCCCTTACCCCAACCCCTCAGCTGTGTCTCTTGCTATAACGTGTCCACACATTATGTGAATCACTAAGTTAACACGATTGAAGCTCTAAATGAACTGGTTGGTTCAGATGTGACCTGGAGCATTCCTGAATCATATCTACCCCACAGGGATTCTCTGCCCCATGGGTACACTCTTGGACACTATCTCAATGACGTTAGAAGTCAGAGAAACATTTCCATGTCGGTCTTATGTTTGTTTCATGTTCGTGTTATGTGACATACAAGCAACCATTCATTTAGGAGATGGGAGGGGATTCTTTTTTTTTTTTTTTTTTTTTTTTTTTGTGGTACGCGGGCCTCTCACTGTTGTGGCCTCTCCCGTTGCAGAGCACAGGCTCCGGACGCGCAGGCTCAGCGGCCATGGCTCACGGGCCCAGCCGCTCCACGGCATGTGGGATCTTCCCGGACCGGGGC
>RJWK010025854.1:0-27402 GCA_004363435.1 Platanista minor | reverse complement strand
CATAGCACAGGGAGATCAGCTCAGTGCTTTGTGATCACCTGGATGGGTGGGATGGGGAGGGTGGGAAGGAGGGAGATGCAAGAGGGAGGAGATATGGGAACATATGTATATGTATAATTGATTCACTTTGTTATAAAGCAGAAACTAACACCATTGTAAAGCAATTATACTCCAATAAAGATGTTAAAAAAAAAAAAAACTACAATGAGGTATCTATCACCTCACACTGGTTAGAATGGGCATCATCAGAAAATCTACAAACAACAAATGCTGGAGAGGGTGTGGAGAAAAGGGAGACTTCTTGCACTGTTGGTGGGAATGTAAATTGATACAGCCACTATGGAGAACAGTATAGAGGTTCCTTTAAAAACTAAAAATAGAATTACCGTATGACCCAACAATCCCACTACTGGGCATATACCTTGAGAAAAACATAATTCAAAAGAACACATGTACCCCAATGTTCATTGCAGCACTATTTACAATAGCCAGGTCATGGAAGCAACCTAAATGCTCATCGACAGATGAATGGATAAAGAAGTTGTGGTACATATATACCATGGAATATTACTCAGCTATAAAAAGGAACGAAATTGGGTCATTTGTAGAGATGTGGATGGACCTAGAGACTGTCATACAGAGTGAAGTAAGTCAGAAAGGGAAAAACAAATATCGTATATTAACGCATATATGTGGAATCTAGAAAAATGGTACAGATGAACCAGTTTGCAAATCAGAAATAGAGACACAGATGTAGAAAACAAAAGTATGGACACCAAGGGTGGAAAGAGGGGGGCAGGGGGGATGAACTTGGAGACTGGGAATCACATATATACACTAATATGTATAAAACAGATAACAAATAAAAATAAAATAAATAAAATAAAATAATATTGCTGTAAGTTACTGACAGTAATAATAATATCTAACATTTTTCTTGATAGATGACAAATATTCACCATTATCCTACAATTATTTTATGGTATATTTTTCCAATAAATTTACATATATTATTTCAACTATTCTCCCCCAAGTTTCTCAAAAGTAAGTACTACTATTATTATTACCTCCACTTTCTCGATGAGGACACTAATAACCTCACAAACCAGGATTTGAACCTAGACCAGGGCTCTTAACCACCCTGCCATTCTGGCTGTAGGTTCATATTGACGATGTGTAACAAGACACATCATCTTTCTTGATCATGATTCTAATTAAGTTTATTAATACATCATGGACTTAAGGGATAAAAACAAAACACTCATTCATTTTATCTAATTATTACATGTCCTTCTAGTAACAAACGATTCCAATTAGGTTTGAATAAGTACACCAAAGAAGTAATTTTTGCTAAATTTTAATAATTATATATATCCTCCTCAATGTAATTCTATTTTACTGGGGGTAAAATTTAAAATATTAAATGGTCAAAATTACCTCAAAGGTAAGCATTTTGTCTTATGAGACACATGAAAGCATTTGCAATTTTGTCATCTCTTGTCTAATTATTTCCACTCTGAAGACAAAGTGTATATTCAAGAAATTTCTTGTTAAATATGTGGCTAATTCTCAAATCAGTATTTTCAGCCTGGACTTTCTTTTCTGGGATTCAAGAACATTGCTTCCAATTTTCTAAGGATTGTTGTGATCTACTGATAGATAAACTGAAGAAACTTCATTTTCCTCTGATTTCATACTAGTGTTATTGCTCTACCATCATTTTCTTGTTTATCCAATATTAAAACTTCAAAGTCATGGTCTTTTTAGTCTCAGAGCATTTGTTCAGGCTATTTCATTTCCCTAGACTGTCATCCCACCTTATTCCACCAATTGAAATCTTGCCATCTTTCAAAGCTTAATCCCTTTACTCAAATATGGCTCCTTTTTCCTTGGAACATCCAGCATATTTTTTTATGACTCTTACAGCAGTGTATGTTCAGAGTTAAGAGAATGAACTCCAGAGAATCCAGACTGCATAGGTTCATATCCTGACTCTATCACCTTATAAACCATGTGACATTGAACAAGTTATCATTCTGAGTCTTGGTTTCTCATACATGAAATGGGAAAATTATAGTATCTACTTCATAGGAAAGTTGTGAGGACTAAAGAAAATAATTTTATTAAGTACTTAGTATTCTATGTGCTCATTAAATGTTAGCTCTTATTAGCCTTATTACATTCACTACTATCATCATCAGTGTTATCATTATTTTTGAAAATAATATATGACTTATTTTATGCCATTAAGTGGTCCTATTCTACATAAGAACCTTTCCTTTTCTTCCTCAACAAGCACCCAGCTTCGAGATAGAACTGTCTGAGACACTGAGTAAGTGGATATGACTGGGCATCTACAATAGCTGGATCAACCCTCACACTAGATGTGACAACCAAATTATCTTTAGGTATCATTTCCTAACAATGTTAGTTTTCAGGAACTGTAGTACAAAATAAGTTTTTTACAGACATGACTGTTTAACTCATTTGTCATCCCTCTATTACTTAGCACAGTCTCTCATATGCAGTTGGTCTCAATGCATAAGTGCTGACTCTAGCTAAATATATCAGAATCATGACATAGCATCTTTTAAAAAGTCGTAACACTGAACACATTTTAAACAATGACCTATGTCTACATTCATTTTCTAAGGCTTTGTGTTTTTTAATGAATTAAAAAAACATTAAGCTCCCCAAATTGTGAACATTTGATTTTTTTTTCTTTCACTCCTTCCTTAAATTAGTATATATTGGTCTCTGAGGTGCAGGGTTGTGCTTCAGCCCTACCCCCATGTTCTAGAATTCTCTCAATGGTATCTTGTTCTTGAATAAATGTTAGTTTTTCCTCTTGTGAGGGAAGCAAAGTCAGGAACAACCTGTATCACCATCTTGGTGACCAATATTGATACTGAGCATCTTAACTAAACAATTCCCTGATAATTCAAGATTTTTGAATATATAGATGAATTTTTATAATAGTACCATTTAACTTTACTGAATAATACATTTTAATTATGTGGCAACTATAATTCCAAATCATAACTTGTGATAAAGAAACAAAGATACTAAGATTGTGTGACAGTTGCTTGCTTTTGGTCCTTTATGTTGATATATCCTGGGAAGATATGTCAGGAAATTTTGTTTTATTTTAAAAGAAATGTCCTTCATGAATTGTAATGTTGATAAATTCTAGATGAAAGGAAAAAGAATATTTGCCAGAAACAGAGGCATTAAACCTTCCTCCATCTGAAAGGGTTAAATTAGAGTTGACATTCCATTAGGAGGCAGCCAGGTCTGTGGCAGAAGCAGAGAGTTCCAAGGAAAGGAACAGACAAGAGACCCAACTCAACAGGTGAGCCACATTAGGGACCAAAGCAGGTAACTTGGAATCCAGGAGTGAGGCTAAATCACAGACTGTGCTGGATTAAATAAGAAACTAAGAGGCACTACACCAGGAGCCAGAATTAAAAGGAACCTCCAGATGGGAACAAATGTCAGTTGAAATGCTGAGTGGGGCCTACTCAAAGGACAGGAACAGAGCAGGTCAAAGCAGCACCAGGTATCAAAGATATCAGAGATACATTGCACTTAATGTGCTAACCAAAAATTCCATTTGAGGAAGAAACCTGGGACATCCTAGCTAGTCCTATGGAACTAGCACTTGCTCCTGATATAGCTAAGGAGTTAAGCCATATTATGTTAGCGATGAATGCATTATAATGCATCTTAATTATACCTCATTATAATAGTTGTAATCAGATCAGATGAAGGAAAAAGTTCTCTCCTGTGCCTCCTTAAGGTTTCATAATTTTCTGTGATCAGCTCTGGAACAAGATTTTCAGGATACTTGGAGTACCCAGAGATGACCATTTTTGTCTATTTAAAATTTATGATAGGAAAGTTTCCTCGGTGGATTTCTTATGTGGCATTTCCTGGATTACAGGTCATGAAATTAAATCGCCAATAAATTAGGGAAAACATAAAAACACCAGTGGGTACTGTGAAAATGGCCTGGGTCCAAGAACAGCACGCATAAAAGCAAACACTTTGCACTCCTTAAACCCTCCTAAGTTTTCAACATTTATTTATTTCTTCACTTCTTTTAAGGAAAACCCTTAGATTACACACTGTGGCAAGGACTTTTTTGTCCCTTGGGTCTCCTGGTTTCCTTATTTCAATGTTGATTTAAGAGCTGGCCAAAGCAGCTAACAGTACATGACAGGTAGAACGCCTTTTCAACAAACTTAATAGGGCACCAACATGGCTGTATTAGCTCTACACTACTTTCAGATATAAGTCTATTGCCCACGTGAACAGATGAGGTGTCAACAGCATATAAAAATCTTTTTACAGACTTCATTTTCATGAAAGAACAAGTGTAGAATTGTGTAACAGCATCTACGTTGGGAAGATAAACATGGCTCTTCCTAAATTTATACCTTCAGTTGAAACGGTCTAGCCAGTCTATGGACTGTCCCCAAAACTGCTTTTCCCCACCCTTTGCCGTTTTTATGACTTTCCTTCCCCATCCAAATTCTGTTTTTCAAGGTTAATGCGAGTTCTTCCTTGTAAAGTCTTCTCAGGAGCCCCCCCTCCAATTGGAAGTGGCTACTTCCTCTTTCTACTTGGAAAGCCTCATTTACCTCATAAAGTTGTAAAAAGAAGTTCATCCATTACATTTATACCCATCACTTTTTCGTGTGTAAATGTGGTTCACAACCAGTCCCACACGCTGCTGACAGAAGTCTTCCAGTACCAAGTGCTAAGTTACCTAGTTCTACCTATCAGGACCAAGTAGGGAGCATGCACCTTCCTCCCTCCTTCTCCCACATCAGGCCACTACCCGTGGCCACACTTAGCACTAAACAGACAATCAGCACTCGATAAATAATGAAATTAGTGAACAGACGGATTGTAAATCAATGTGCAAGTACAGGGTATCAAAAGGTCAAGTTAGTTCTAAATAAACTAAGGCTTGTGAGCAAATATGATTTCTAGAACTGCATACTTGGGAAAAAACCCTTCATTCTGTAGTTAAAGCTACACGCGTGCTCTTGGTTCCATCACTTAATAATCAAGTCTGGATGCAAACCAGGATCATTGGAGAGCTTTTAAAAATGCCTTGGGGTCCCAGACCACAGACTTCCTGTATCAAAACCTCTAGGGAGATGAGAAGAATGGCCAAGGTTCTTATCATGAACCTAAATTATGTCACTAGGATCCATACGTAGGATCTGCTTCTGCTTGGGTGGTTGCAAAGTGGCTCCTGGCTCCATCTTTGTGGTTGCAGCTGTACCAGGCACGCCATCCTTATGGGATAAGCCTAGCAGAGACGAGTCTACATTCCAGCATTCCAAACGAAATGTCTGAGATTCACTCTGATTAGATGAGCCTCGATTTGGTAACCAAATGCCTTCCCCCCAAACCAATCCTTAGACCAGTGACAGACCTAAGCCAATTATAATAACTAGTGGAGGCATTAATCTTACTCAAACCCATTCGGCTGGAAAATTCAGAGCCATGTTAGGAAGGGAGATGGAGGAACGGATGCTGGGGAGGCCATCAAGAGATAACACTACACACGATTATTCTCCCTACAAGAAGGTGAGTTACTAGAGAGAGGGGGTATCTTCTTAATCATCCATCCAAGTGGCAACTACGGGTTCTTTAGTTATAAAAAGATGTTATAAGAGCATTTATAAAATGATAATATAAGGGTCAGTCCTAATTTTTTATGGCTCTTAACTTAAAATTACCATCTATTATAATCATTTTGAAAAATATGACGTTATTTGTGTGCATTACCACATTTGCTTCTCACTAAAAGCCTACTAGGCAATGAAGGAATGAATGAATGACTGGCATCTTTTAGTAAATGAGGAAGCTAACGTCTAAAACATTTATATAATTGGGACTGACATATACACACTACTGTATGTAAAATAGATAACTAATAAGAACCTGCTGAATCGCACAGGGAACTCTACTCAATACTCTGTAGTGGACTATATGGGAAAAGAATTTAAAAAAAAAAAAAGGAGTGGATATATGTGTATGTATAACCGATTCATTTTGCTGTACACCTGAAACTAACACAACACTGTAAATCAACTATACTCCATTAAAACTATTTTTTAAAAAATAAAATAAAAAGGTTAAATGTTTGCCTAAGTTTACACCTCTGTTTAGCAGAGATCAGAATCCAAGTCATCTAACTCCTACTCTAATGATATCCCCATTTTATCACTCTGACTTTCCACATTTGAATAAACTAGTAATAGTAAAACCTTTCAAGCATATGATGGGATTTTTATATAAACTAGTTTCCATAATGGCTAAAGCAAAGTAGAATTTTATCTGGAGTTCATCTTCCCCAGAGCTTTGCATAACAAAAATTATTCATCTGCCATATCCAAAGTGAACAGCCAGTTTAAAAAATAAAACTTAAAAATGGTAACCGTCTGAATCTGAACTCTATGTTTTATTCTTTGCGCCTTGCGGTGACATGTTAAAGCAGTGTTGGAGAATTATATGGTGCCTTTAAGATGTCATCCAGAACAAGAGGTTTGTCATTCACAACTAGCCAAGGGAATCTAGGAGAGACAGCAAGAAAATCATATGGTAAAATCTATCTTATCTTCCCCACCTGACCCTTGACTCTTATCTTTGATGTCCAGCCTCATTCTCTGGCATCTGACACAGCAGTGCAGTCTGGACTTTGTATTGCTATAGCCTTTGAAATGACTTTTGCTACTCTCTGTTGAATGCTGTTACTGACCATGGTTATTCCTCATGCTTCCCTCCCTTGAAGCCTCAAGCTCTTGGAAACAATTTACCTCTTGGCTTCATGTTCCTATTACTAACCTGGCATGCCTACCCACTGAATTTGATATCTGACTAGCGGTGTTGTGCCAGTATCAGGCAAATGCTATTACTAACTTGAGTTTTAATTTGGAAAATGCAAATATGCCTCTCATTCCTTTGTTTGAGACAACAGGCAACCTGTGCAGAACTCCTGAGACAAAGAACAAAACCTAATCTACGTGCCTAGGCACCTGCAAAACTATCTAGGGATAATTTTCTTGATGCTGTCTTCATACCTTGTACATCTCTAGTGGTAATATTTGCTTAGAAACAAAAATGCACGCACTCAAAGGCTCAATCCTATGCTCATATCCAGCAGAACTTTGTTATTTCATCTGTGATCCAGGTTATTAATGAAGCAGCTGGATTGGAGCCATACTTTTCACAGAATACAGTGAAGGAAACAGTAAAGCAGAACACATTTACAGCCACTGCTTTCGCAGAGAGCTGAACTGTCAGGCCTGAGATCTACAAGCACTTCTGCGCCTGCAGATTGTAAGTTATCATAAACCTCCTGAAGTTACCCTGCCAGTGCTGTCAGAGATGGTAGAGACACTAGTTGGGAGGGTTTCAGTTGTTTCCTTCAACCAAATCCTATGTGTCTTCAGAGGTGAGAGATTGGAGTTACCTATTTTCATTATTAATCAACCACTAGAAAGCAAACTTATAGTCAGAGAGAGAAAAAAAATTGGTTTCTTGTGCCTTATAAAATAGTATATCTTAAGCTTCCTTCAAACTACAGTCTGAAACATGGTAGCTCATCTGATTGAAATCACAAAAATGACTATTTACAAGAATGAGAAATCTGCAGGGCTAGATGAGGAAATCTGTTCCTTTCATGTTGCAGAATGTCTATGAACACCTGCTCTACTGTAGAATCTGTTAAAAGAAATTTGTGAGAAATATAGAAAGATTTAACTAGCATTTTGGAGGGTCATAAGTCTTACTGCCAGAGAGCTTAATTTTAAATTTTATGAAACATGGTGTGGCCAAGATGGCAGAGTAGGAAGACCCTGAACTCACCTCTTCCCGCGGATACACCAAAATTACAACTACTTACAGGGCAACTGTCTATGAGAATGACCTGAAAACTACTAGTAAATATTTTCCACATTTAAAGACATAAAGAGGGAATCACAACAAGATGGATAGGAGGGGTGGAGACAGAGCAGAGTCAGGATTCACAGCCCAGGTTGGTGACCCACAAGTGAGAGGAATACCATAATCACAGAGGTCCTCCCCAAGGAGTGAGGTGTCTGAGCCCCACATTGGGCTCCACGTCCTAGGGGTCTTGCACTGGGAAGATGTGCCCCAAGAGCATCTGGGTTTGAAACCATTAGGGCTTACGTTCAGGAGAGCTGGCCTACCAGCAGGCCAATACCAGCCCTGTGGGCCCGTGACATCTTGGCCCATGCAGCTAGCCATGCCCTCCCCCACCCAGCAGGCCCACAGCCACCACACAAGGCAAGGTCTCACAGCCATCAGGGGTTAGGGCCAGCCCTGCCTACCAGTGTACCCACAGTAGTCAGCACCTCCACAACTGAAGGGGACATGAAGCACATATAGGGGGCAACCCTAGAGCATATAGTTCTGATGACCAGAGGGGGAGATGCTGCTGGCCCCACAGAACATCTTCCACATAAGGTTAGATCTCTTGGATGAAAAAACGTAATTGACCTACCTGATAGGTGGAAATAAACACAGAGAATTAGGCAAGATAAAGAGACAGAGGAATATGTTCTAAATGAAGGAAAAAGACAAAACTCTCGGAAAAAGAACTAAACAAAGTGGAGATAAGCAATCTTTCTGATGAAGAGCTCAAGGTAATGATCATAAAGAGCTCAACAAATTTGAGAGAAGAATGAACAAACACAGTGAGAATTTAAACAAAGAATTGGAAAATATGAAGAACCAAATAGAGCTGAAGAATACTATAACTAAAATAAAAAATACACTTTAAAAATATCAACAGATTAGATGGTAGAGAGGAATGAATAAGCAATCTGGAAGATTGTAGTGGAAATCACCCAAGCTGAACAGAAAAAGAAAATAGAATTTTTAAAAAGTAGGATAGTTTAAGAGACCCTTGGGATGACATCAAGCATACTAACATTCACAATGTAGGAGTGCCAGAAGGAGAAGAGATAGAGAAAGCAGCAGAGAAGTTATCTGAGAAAATAATAGCTGAAAATTTCCCTAACTTGGGGAAGGAAACAGATATCCAGGTTCAGGAAAGACAGAGAATCCTAAATGAGGTGATCTGAAAGAGGTCCACACCAAGACACATTATAATTAAGACAGCAAAAAATTAAAGAGAGAATCTTAAAAGTAAAGAGAGAAAAATCATATTAAAAACAACTCCCTTAAGTCTATCAGCTGATCTCTCAGCAGAAACTCTGCAGATCAGAAGGGAGTGGCAGGATATATTCAAAGTGATAAAAGGGAAAAAAACCAAACTACAGCCAAGAACACTCTACTGGCAAGGTTATCATTCAGATTTGAAGGAGAAACAGTTTTACAGACAAGCGAAAGCTAAAAGAGTTCACTTGATTATTATTTAATATCCTGCTTTGTCTCTTACAACAGTTTTTACTTTAAATTCTATTTTGTCTGATATAAATATTGCTGTCCAGGCTTTCTTTTGACTTCAATTAGCATCAGATAATTTTTCCATCCCCTCACTTTCAGTCTGTGAGTGTCTGTAGATCTGAAGTGAGTCTCTTGTAAGAAGCATATATATGGGTCTTCTTTTGGTATTCACTCAGTCACTCTATCTCTTTTGATTGGAGCATTTAGTCCGTTTATGGTAATTACTGATATGTATGTTCTTACTGCCATTTTGTTAATTGTTTTGGGATTGCTTTTGTAAGTATTATCTGTTCCTTTCTTCTTCTCTTCTCTTGTGATTTGATAACTGTCTTTAGTGTCACGTTTGGATTACTTTTTCTTTTTTTGTGTGTATGTCTGTAATATATTTTTGGTTTGTGGTTACCATGAGGTTTTTATACAGCAATCTATATATATATTTGGGATCATTTTAAGTTGTTCTTACTTTCAAATGCATTTTCACAGTCTTGCATTTGTACTCTCCTCCCTTCATGATTACTGTTATTGATATCATATTTGACATCTAATTGTTTTGTGTATCGTTTAACTGTTTATTGTGAATACAAATGATTTAACTACTTTTGTCTTTTAATCTTCCTACTAGCTTTGCATGTGGATGACTTCCTGTCTTTAATGTATGTTTGCCTTTGCTGATTGATTTCTAATTTCATAATTTTCATGTTTCTAGTTGTGGCCTTTTCTTTTTTGCAGAGAAGTTCCTTTAACATTTCTTGTAGAGCTGATTTGGTGGTGCTTTACTCTTTTAGCTTTTGCATGTCTGTAAAGCTTTTCCCCTCTCCATCATATCTGAATGAGAACCTCTCTGGGTATTCTTGGTTGTTTTTCCCTTTCATCACTTTAAATATATCATGCCACTCCCTCCTGGCCTGCAGAGTTTCTTCTGAAAAGTCAGCTGATAGCCTTATGGGAATTCTCCTGTATGCTATTTGTTGCTTTTCCCTTGCTGTTTTTAATATCTCTCTTTATCCTCAATTTTTGTCATTTTGATTACAATGTGTCTTGGTATATTCCTCTTCGGGTTAATTCTGTATGGGATTTTCTCCACCTCCTGGACTTGGATATCTGCTTCCTTTCCCAAATGAGGGAAGTTTTCAGTTATTATGTCTGCAAACATGTTCTCAGGATGTGAAGAAAAGGGAACCCTCATGTACTTTTGATGAGAATGTAAACTGATGCAGCCACTATGGAATACAGTATGGAGATTCCATAAAAAATTAAAAATAGAGCTGCCATATGATCCAGCACTTTCATTTTTGTGTATTTACCCAAAGTAAACAAAAACACTAATTTGAAAAGATATATGCACCCCAATATTCATTGTAGCACTATTCACAATAGCGAAGATATGGAAGCAACCTAAGTCTCCATCAATAAATGGATAAAGAATATGTGATATATACATGCAAGGAAATATTATTCAGCAGCTCCCCCCCTAAAAAAATAATTTTGCTATTTGTATACTCTCATGTATATGTGGAATCTAAAATATAAAACAAACAAATGAAACATAGCAAAATGAAAACAGACTCATAGATACCAAGAACAAATGGGTGGCTGCCAGAGGGGAGGGGTGGGTGAAATAGATGAAGGGAATTAAAAGGTACAAACCTCCAATTATAAAATAAATAAGCCATGTGGATATAATATACTGCATACAGAATATGATCAGTAATATTGTAATAACTTTATATGGGGGCAGATGGTTATTAGACTTATGGTGATCTTTTTTTTTTTTCCTGGTACGCGGGCCTCTCACTGTTGTGGCCTCTCCCGTTGTGGAGCACAGACTCCGGACGCACAGGCTCAGCGGCCATGGCTCACAGGCCCAGCCGCTCCGCGGCATGTGGGATCTTCCCGGACCGGGGCACAAACCCGTGCCCCCTGCATCGGCAGGCGGACTCTCAACCACTGCGCCACCAGGGAAGCCCTATGGTGATCATTTTATAATGTATGCAAATGTCATATCACTATGTAGCACAACTGAAACTATGATAATATTGTATGTCAAGTGTATTTCAACAAAAAATTAAAGAAAAACAATTTTATGAAATTTGATGGCTGTCATTAACAGTTTTCTTCCTTCTGTGAAAGAGGCAAAGTAGATGATACCTCTTTCATGTGAAAGTTGATGCTAAAAGTTAAGTCAAGTGATGAATTTTTTAAAGGTACTGTTCTTTGGGGCTTGATCCTCATTCCCTTCTGGGAGAGGACAAGCTTGGTTCTGGGAATGAATAAGGAAGACTATTTAGGCCTCCTGAGACATCATATACCCGGTACCCAAAGAGCAGAGAAAACTTTTCTTGGTAAATGAATGTGGGAAGTGAGGTACACCAACCAATAGCTCTAATCCCTGGTTGCCCTTATTTCCACACTGACTACTGGTACTCAAACACTGGTACATTTCAGAATTATATGGTGGCTCATTAAAAAAAAAAAAAAAAAAATATATATATATATATATATATATATATATACACACACACATGCCAGGTCACATCCCAGAAGTGAGCCTGACTGAATAAGCCTGAGAAGGTCTTGAGCACCTGTATTTTAACAAGCTCACCGATAATTCTGATGCACAATAAGGTTAAACTATGCTCTAGGCCCCACTACCCCAGATCCCCTTCAAGTGGACACACTACACAGTATCCTTTCATCAAATTGATTTCCCCTATAAATAGATGTTTTCTTGGAATGATAATGAGAAACTGGAGATGAACAAGCTCCAAATGAAGCTGTTTATTAGATACAAAGGCTATGTGAGGTAAACTCCACCCTTAATCACTGCAGCAGTAAATAACTGCAGGAAGACAAAAGAGAGCAAAGTACTAAACAGAACTCAGAAAAGCTAATGCAAATATTGAATGACACTGACCATACCTCTTTAGCCCTTAGGCAACACTAGCAGAAATTTCATTTACTGAGGCTGTCTTGGTATTATACTCTTGACTATAGAAATATCAGGAAACACTATTTCAGCATTCTCACTGGGGAGGGGAAAAGCCTATTCCTTGCATTTCTGTCACTCTGAGAGGCCTCATATGTGACCAAAATTGTTAATACTAAATGGATATAGAGGAGTTGCTGCTTTTAACTATGCTGTCGTCAAGATTCCCTGCAGAGAAATCCATTTTAGTCGATTTCTATGGTAACATTATGCCAGTCCATCTGTACCCTAGCCTGTGACCTTGTGAATCTCTCTCTAGAGAGAGTGCATATGTTTTTGGTAATTGAGACAAGGGACCTTTGTTACTGTATCTTTTGGTTTCAAATATTAAATTGTCTTGTATTGGCTGGTATAATTTTCTAGTTTACATTTAACTCGTTGTTAGCCCTGTGCTGATGAGAAATACACTTGTCAAGTTTTTGGTGTGGAAACCAGGTATGTATGTTTCTAGAATATGTTCAGTGGAATGGAATAGTCCCTAGATGACATGTGGCCTTTTGAGTGGGAAGAGATTCCCAGGGGATTAAAAATATGTTGTAATAGCTGCCTTCAAGTATTTTATGATGTACTCCAGAATTGCTGAGTCAACCTGATAAAACTCAACTTGTATTAGAGTCTGTCTGTGAGTAGAATATGGCTTTATCACCTCTGACCAAGCTAAATCATAACATATTACTCTCTGCCAGAATGTATGCTCTTATTTTGTAATCAAATGGTTTATCAATTGACAAATATCTTCTATGTAACATGTGTTGCCTATTTTGCTGAACAAAAGTAAAATGTCTATTGATGTCATATTGTTTACCGTAGTTCATGAATGCTGTCTGGGTCACTATAAGGGAATTAAAATTTTAAAAATCACTGGTAACTTTTGCAAGGGTAAAGACAATTTTAATTGATGATGAGTACCTCTCTACCACCTTCAAAAACTTTTGTTTTCTAAGGGCAAAGTAACAGGAATTTATTCTTTCTTTTTGAAAACCAATGGACACTCTTATTTCTCTTAAACATATTTTCTTCTCTGCTTGGCAGCCTTAATCTGTGACTGCTTCTTTTGACTCATAGTATAGCCTTGGTGTCGTCACCATTGTCCTTTATCCTCCAAGATCACAAATCACTGTCTCTGGTTGGATTTTTTTTTAAAGTAACCTTGCTACTATTTCCCAAATTATTTTTCCTCAAGTCAATACTATGTTCTATCATGCTTTTCACATTAAATTCACTACAGATCTTTCTAAGGTAAGAGTTATCTGTTGCTGCATAAAAAATTATTCTAAAACATAGCAGCTTAAAACAACAATGTATGCTTAATATCTCTCATGATTTCTGTGAGTCAGGAAGCACCTTACCTAAGTGGTTCTGGCTCAGAGTCTCTCATGAAGTTGTAGTCAAGACAGCAACCGTAGCTGCATCATCTGAAGACTTGATTGGGACTGAAAGATCTTCTTCCAAGGTGGTTCACTCACATGGTTGGCAAGTTGGTGCTGGCTATTGGCAGGAGGCTAGTTCCTCACCACTTGAACCCATCTATAGGGCTCTTAAGTGCTGTCATGACACAGTGGCTGGTTTCACTGAGAACAAGTCATACAAGACTGGGCAAGGTGGAAGCCACATATCTTTTGTGACCTAGCTTAGAAGTCATACATCTTTATTTCTGCAATATCTTATTGGTTACACAGGTCAGCCCTTCTCAATATGGGAGAGAAATAAACAAAGGCACACATACCAGGAACAAGGAAAAGAACATAATTCCCAGAGAGACTGTTTTCATAGCCACCCACTGCCCAGAAGTTATTCATGCCCAAAATTATGGTGAGAAGATTATAGTCCTTTCAGGAGGGCTGAGATCAAAGGGAAATAGTAGGAACTATGGAGGTATAAGTGTCCTAACAGACCTCAAAGTTGTGACCATCACAGGGGACCCACCATTGTCATTATGGTCAATGTCAGCAAGAATAGAAAGAAGATGAGACCTCTGAGATAAGTACCTGAGGTCATACTATCTACAGGGGCTTTCTTTAGAAGACTTCCAAGAGAAATAGGATGCAAAGAGCAGCACAGGATGAAAGCCCAGACCGTTAAGAAAACTAGCCCTAGCAAAGATTAATGCAGAGTTCTGGGAAAATGCCTAAAAGATTTCATAACTAGAGAGAGAGAAATATCTCCCGTTCGGAAGTCAAATGCAGAGCACAAGAGTGCAAATGTACACAGATAAAGATAGATGAAATAAAAAAAGAGTTTCAGAAAGAGTAAAAGCAGATGCTACCGTTAAGATGTTCAGCTTAATACACTGGGAACTAGACTTCAGGAAGTAGAAGGTCACCTGCAGAGGCCTGAAATTGTGTTTTAAATGCATTACGGTAATAGAAGATGCCCTTGTTTGTTCATTCAACAGGTATTGATTACCGCTGCATACCTGGGTGGTTACCTTCATTTCCCTATCTTAGCCTCCTTTTTCTTCCTTCTATTCACTGGGCTGTGGAAGGGAGGAGGGGAAGGGAGAGAAAGGGCAGGACAGGTTTATTTGTCTGGCACTGATGTCCTCTGGCACGAGTTTCCCATGGCCACAGCAGCTGCTGAAAGCCTCTCAAGGGCACTTTTGTCTTCCTGATTCTTCTGCCAGCCTCTCTGAACATAGCCTCTTGGCTTGGGCAGGGCCCCTCCTGCCATCAGAGACCTCTCTGTGGCTTCAGCAGCCATCCGTTCAACTTTAGTTGTTCCTGCTGCAGATGTCATGCCCTCTGGCAGAGGCCCTCCTGGGCATCATCCCTTTTAAAATAGCCCCAGGCCATCGTTTCTACTGCAAGTTCCACATCTGGTTTTAAAGAATAAAGCACCTTTGATCATCTCTCAGTGGGAGTACAGTCATTTCCCCCAAGCAACCCTTTCTGCTCGCTGGCCTCCTCAGGCAGGCTCATAGCATTTTTCAGGCATTAAACACAAGTCTACTGTATCCCCCAAGATTCGCGGGGGGGAAAATCTTAAACTGAATTCAGTCTCTTGACTGTTAATAATAATATTGACATTTTAATTTTGAAACTATTCAAAACGAAACTGGCTCAAACTGAAGCCTCAAACTGAAGTTCAGTCACTTACAGCATCCCCCTGGACACTCAGTTGAAGAAAGTCTCCCATCCTGAATGTGGAATCCAGGAGATGGTTTCCCCAGTTGGAGAAAGCTAGCTGGTGCTTTGCTACCCCTGTCGTAGCACTTCTTATGATGTGCAATCGTCTATTGGTGTGTCTGTCTGCCCTACTAAACTGTCAGCTCTCTGAGGACAGAAACTTCATCTGCCTTGTTCACCACTGTTTCTGACAAACAGTCCATGCCTTCTGGTGGGGGGGGCGGTGATATCACCCCCAAGGGGGTGAAAAAAATCTTAGCGAATGGTTTATCACCCCCCAGCTCACCCCCCAAAGGGTCAAAATCCATCAACAGATACATAATATCCTTGTTACTAAAACTTTATGGTGAGGGAGTACAATTGGCGGTGTGGGGAGGTTGACAATGAGAAAGTTGACAAATGTAGATCTAGCACAATACAGACAACAATAAACACGGGTTAAGTAAGCACATAAATGAACAAGTGACCCTAGCCCTTGCTCTCTGTAATTTTCCCTTGTAGTGTCTCCTGGCAACGTTTCATGGGACCAATGTTTATTCATTCACTAGGGCCATCTCCTACTCCTAGATACAACCATGAGTTTGCTGTGTATTCTTTCAATAGCATTAAGCAAAGGTGCAACAGCCTTTTTATGTGTTATTCTAGGTGGAGTTAGTTCATAACATCTTTTTATAAATATCTCTCAATTTCTTGTATTTGTTCTCAAGAGTGTAAAGGCTTTCAACCACGTTGGCTTATGGTTATAATAAAGTTTATTATAGCCTGTATCCCTCTGAAAACAACCAGTATCACAAATAGACTTGAAAATTCACATATGGATTTAACCTTTTTTTTCTTTATTAGCACTGCCAAATAAATTAATTTTTTTGAAAACGGAAAGTGAGCAGTGAATATATGTATATGTGTGTGAATATATGTCACAGGTTATTTATATAATCCTTAGGTCAAGTTTGGGCTGATATCACACATGGAAATATATCATTGTTAAAGGTAAGTAGTAGTCACAAAGTGGTACATCAATAATGTTATGATTTCAATAATAATTGGAGAATAAAATTATCAATGATTTGATAAAATATTGTATATATAATTATATATTTCTTAGAAGCTAAATTTGAACAAATAGAGAGTTCAATGCAAACGAAGCAATTATTAAATAATCTTGTTTTAAAAACAGAGGAAGAATGGCTAATGATATCTAAACTATATATAATATTTTTTGAAATGTGATGGTGCTTTGTATGAATTATCTTATTCAGTTTGAAATATCACAATCATCTTGGAAAAATATTATTAGCCTCTATTTTGTAAGTTGATAGACTATGCTTCTAAAAAATTAAGTGATTTTCCTAAGGTCACAATGGGAGTGAGTAGTAAAGGTAGATTAAAATGTAAGCACCTATGAAGTTTCTACTATGCTTTTCTATTTCAGAAGAGAATCTTCCAGTTTCTCACTCTGATTTTTCCTAAACTGAGACCGAAGAAAAGTGCAGTTATTATAATATCTAAAGAACTAAATTTCAAGTTCATAATCAAGATTGCCCCAACTCACTTACATAGGTCCTTCCCACATTCGGATGGCAGCATTCATTATCTGAGCAAAGGAGTAACGTAGCAGAATACAAAGGCCAATTCTTCATTTTTTTTAAATGGTGGATGTTATTTTTTAAATCTTTTATTTTTAGAGCATTTTTAGGTTTACAACAAAATTGAGAGGAAGGCATAGAGATTTTCCATATACTCCTTGTCCGCACACATGCATAGCCTCCTTCATTCTCAACATCACTTACCAGAGTGATTTTTTTTTTTTTTTTTTTTTTTACCAAGAATGAACCTACAGTTACACGTCATAACTCAAAGTCCATAGTTTACCTTATCTTGGTGTTGTACATTCTATGTGTTTGAAAAAATGTATGACACAAATCCATCATTGAAATATCATACAGAGTATTTTTACTGCCCTCACAATCCTCTGTGCTCTGCCTATTCATCTCTCTCTGCCAACTCGGGCAACCACTGATCTTTTTGTTGTTTCCATAGTTTTGCCTCTTCCAGATTGTCATATAGTAGCCTTTTCAAATTGGCTTCTTTCACTTAATAATATACAGTCAAGTTTCCTCCATGTCTTTTCATGGCTTGATAGCTCATTTATTTTTAGCATTGAATAACATTCCATTGTCTGGATGTACCAAAGTTTATTTATCCATTCATCTACTGAGAGACATCTTGGTGGCTTCCAAGTTTTAGCAATTTTAAAGAAAGCTGATATAAATATCCTTGTGCAGGTTTTTGTGTGGATTTAAGTTTTCAGCTTCTTTGGGAGCATGACTGCTGAATCCTGTGGCAAGAGGAGGTTTAGTTTTATAAGAAATCAGCAAATTGTCTTCCAAAGTCACTGTACAATTTGCATTTTCACCATCAAGAAATAAGAATTCCTGTTGCTCCACATCCTCACTGACATTCGGTGTTGCCAGTGCTCTGGATTCTGACCATTCTGATAGATGTGTAGCGGTATCTCATTGTTTTAATTTGCATTTTCTTGATGATTCATGATGTGGAGCATCTTTTCATATGCTTACTTCCTATCTGTATATCTTCTTTAGTGAGGTGTCCATTACGGTCTTCAGCTCATTTTTTAATCAGGTTGTTTCCTTTCTTATTGTTGACTTTTAAGAGTTCTTTGTATATTTTGGATAAAGGTCCTTTATCAGATGTATCTTTTGAAAATATTTTGAAAAATATGAAGAATATTTGAAAATGTGGCTTGTCTTCTAATTTTCTTGATATTGTCCTTCATAGGGCAGAAGATTTTAATTTTAATGAAGTCCAGCTTACCAAATATTTCTTTCATTGATCATGTCTTTGGTGTTGTCTCTAAAAAAAAACATCACCATACTCAAGGTCTTCTAGGTTTTCTCCTATGTTATCTTAAAGGGATTTTATAGTTTCGTACTTTACATCTAACTGAGTCTAGGATCCATTTTGAGTTAATTTTGGTGAAGGGTGCATAGTCTGTGTCTAGATTCATTTTTTGGCTTGTGGATGTCCAGTTGTTCCAGAATTCCTTGTTGAAGAGACTGTTTCTGCTCCATTGTATTGCCCCTGCTCCTTTGTTGACTATATTAGTGGGAGTCTATTTCCAGGCTCCCTGTTCTATTTCACTGATCTATTTGTCTATTCTTTCACCAATACTATCTGTCTTCATTACTGTAACATTTTTATAGTAAGTTAATGAAGTTGGGTAGCGTCAGTCCTCCAGTTTTGCTCTTCTCCTTTAATATTGTGTTGGCTATTCTGGGTCTTTTGGTTGGAATCGGTTTGTTGATAGCCATCAAATAGCTTGCTGGAGTTTTGATTTGGATCACATTGGGAAGAACTGACGTCTTGAAAATATTGTGTTCCTATCCATAAACATGGAATATATCTCCATTTATTTAGTTCTCTGATTTCATCCATCAGAGTTTTGTAGTTTCTTCATATGTATTTTATATATATTTTGTTAGATTTATACTTAAGTATTTAAGTTTTGGGGGTGCTAATGTAAATGGTATTATGTTCTTAATTTCAAATTCCACTTGCTCATTGTTAGTATATAGGAAAGCAATTGATTTTTGTATATTAACCTTGTATTCTATAACCTTGTTATAATCTCTTATTAGTTCCAGGAGTTTGTTTTCTTTTTGTCAATTCTTTTGTAGACAATAGTGTCATTTGCAAACAAAGAAAATTTTATTAAAGGGTGAATTTATCACCATTATCATTAAGTGTAAAGTTAGATTTAGGATTTGTATAGACAGTCTTTATCAAGTTGAGAAAGTTTCCCTCTATTCCTAGTTTACTGAGAATTTTTATCATGAATAGATGTTGCATTTTGTCAAATGCTTTTTTTCCCTTGCATCTACTGATACAATCATGCAATTTTTCTTTTTTAGTCTGTTGATGTAATGCATTACCTTAATTGATTTTCGAATGTTGAACCAGCCTTGCACACCTGGGAAAAATCTCACTTGGTTATGATGTATAATTCTTTTTATAATTTTTTTATTCTATTTGCTAATGTTTTATTTAATCTATGCATTTAATCTATGCTCATGAGACATATTAGTTATGATGTATAATTCTTTTTATAATTTTTAAAATTCTATTTGCTAATGTTTTATTTAATCTATGCTCATGAGACATATTGGTTTATAGTTTTCTTTTCTTGTAATATCTTTGTCTAGTTTTGGTATTAGGTAATGCTGGCCTCATAGAGTGAGTTAGGAAGTATTTTCCCTGCTTCTAGCTTCTAAAAGAGGTTGTAGAAAATTGGTATAATTTCTTCCTTAAATGTTTGATAGTGTACCCCTCTGAGCCTAGAGCTTTCTGTTTTGAACAAAGCCAATCCTTGACTTAAATTTTTCAAGATAATTTAGGACATAAAAAAGGTTTTGAAGGATGGAAAATATGTATTAGATTTCCCTTCCTTCTTATTAATCATTACCTAACCTAGATTATATAAAGATTCTAGAACTGTACTATCAAAAATGATAGCCACTAGTTGTGGTTATTTAAATTTAAATGAATTAAAATTGATAAAATTTAAATCCAGTTATTTAGTCACACTTGCCACATTTCAAATGCTCAATAGCCAAATGTGCCTAGTGGCTACCATATTGGAGAGCACAGATATTAAAATTTCCATTATTATAGACAATTCTACTGGATGGAACTTCTCTGGAGATTGAGATGAGGTTGAAAAAGAGAGGAGATTGGAGATTTAATAAGAGAAGGAGGCCTTAATATGAGTCCCTGAGAAAATGCTTGAACCCACTTCCCATGGGAATGGACAATTGAACTGAGAACTGAAGAGTCGTATACTTTAATCACAGACAGGTAGTCTCTAAGAAATCAGCAAAATTCCAGAACTTTCCATACCTCAGTATAGCACAGAAGCGATAGAACAGCAATGACTAGGGGTGTTATCTTGGCACAAAGACCTGGGACAATCTCATGAGTTTCCCATGTGTATTGCTATGGCCCAGGCAGTACTCAAATGTTATTTCTTCTAGTCAAAGTAGAGAAGGTATAGTTAAGAGTTTCCTGTCAATCCAAGAAAACATCAGATTAATTGAGAGAGGGTAGACCTTGAGAGGTTTTGTTATTGGAGAAAAAGGGTGCACCTGTAGAGATGAATGACTGATGATTGCTCGGCATCAAATTATTCAGCAAATGCCTGCGAAGACAGGTGATAATGACAAAAAACCAGGTGCCACCTTCGAACCTAGTGTTAGGACATCTGCAATTTTCATTAGAATAGCTAAACATGAACATTTTGATATTTCATGTGCAGCAGCTATTTTAATTAAGAATCTTTACCCCAGAAGTGGTCAGCAAGCGTTATATCAGAGAAATCACTATCCAGAGGTGGTTATTATGAGCACTTCAGCTATCGTTATATCTGAGCACAACAGACATTTAGCTAACCAGCAGACTGTCAAAAAGTGAGTTTTCATAAGTGAAATTGTGGTTTATTAATAGCATGAAGATTGTTAGAAATATACTTTCTTAGGTGACAGTAAATCTATTACAGAATGTGGATTGAATAAAATATTATAGATATACTCTTAGCCTTGCCTGCTTGGATTCATTTTGGTAATAGCCTGAAGTAAATGCTATGCAAGACAACTGAATAAATTTGGTCCCAGCTTCTGTAGGTTGGATTAATCAAAGTTGCTTACGAAGTGGCAAACTCATGGGAAAATTCACCAGAAACCAAGACACTTTAGAAATGAGGGGCAGATATTATTTAGAGATAACTTTCCATGGGTATTTCAGATTTCTGCATGTCTGAGCAAAGGCACAGACTGTCCTTCTTTTGGACTACCTTTTCAAGGCTTATTGTATTGTAAACAGCCTAGGAAATAGAGATGGGTTTCCTCCTTGGGCAGTTGTCTTTTTTTTTTAATAGCAGGAATTGGTAAATGATGGCCAGTGGGCCTAATTCAGCCTACAGCCTATTTTTGAATGTCCTGTGAGTTAAACTGGTTTTTAAATTTTTAGTGGTATGAAACAAACAAACAAACAGTTAAGAAGCTTGTGCAACAGAGCCTGTACTTGGCCAAGAAAACCTAAAATACTTAAAGTACTTACTGTTTGGCCCTGTATTATAATATCCCTTTACAAAAAAGTTTGTCAATCCTTGGCTTACAACTTTGAAAGATAAAGATAATATCTCTCTCCAGAACATAAAGTAGTCAGGCTTACTATTTAGTATAAAAGATTAAGTTATCAAAACTCAGGTTTACTCTCTTGCAATGTACCTGAGTGTGCATGTATTATCTGACTCTGTTCACATTGCTTGTGAGAACCAGAACCCAGAGAACCAGTGTAAATCCTGATACTCTGGCTATTTCTATTGTTTTGAGTATTAACTGTCCTTTGTCTCTGATCCAAGAGTCCCATTTCTTCTGCCAGTATTCACAAAACTATGAATTGGTAAGTTAACATGTAAGTTTGCAAGTAGGGTAAATCTCAGATCCTTCACAATTCTTGACACCTGTTGACAACAGAAAAGATAATGGAACCCAGCCTCTAGAACACTGTCACATCTGCTTTAATGCACATTTTATGTAAGATGGTGGTTGGAATACATTAAAGAACAGAGAACAGAGAACTGGGACTCCATAGAGATTTCAAAATAGGTTTATGAACTGTTTGTACTGGCGAAGTAATAAGGATTTGTTTAACAGATCACTCCCCGCCCTCGCCTACTCTGTGTGTGTGTGTGTATGTGCATGTGTGTGTGTGTATGTGCATGTGTGTGTGGTGTACATATATGGTGGAACTTAGCCTAAGACTTTCTTTTTATCTTGAATTAAATTTCTTGGCAGGCTGTCACTAACAACAGAGAATAAACTGGCTCAGATTAACCTGTAATACACTGACACCTTCTAAGCCTCCTATAATGGAGGTACAGCTTTAGGAAAAATGTCCATCACCTGGCAGAATGAGAGCTCAAAACAAAGATTAAGCTCACTTATAGAAAAAAAACTAAGAGTTTATAGCTTAAGATAAGTACATGCTATAGCAGTTATTTGTGGCTGATGAAATAAAGAGACGTACAGCTTTCAAGATAAAAATTTTAAAATGTATTATTTGCACTTTCAATCTATATTATTCTAACCACCTAGGCATTTGGAGTAGTATAATTAACCAAAAGCTAGTCCACAGAAGACTGTGAAGGATCACACTTTAGGAACTTCAGAATGAGATTCTATAGTTTCTCACACACTATGGAATGGTTAAAAGAATTTAAGGATCCTCTAAAATTTATATTTTATCAGAAAATGTATAGAATGCCAATCACTAATCAGTTATGAAATTTAAATCGAATGGAATTTTGACACCATATGTATGCCTAGCCTGTTGCTAACGAATGGAATTCTAGAAAAATGTCATATTAAAAGATAAAATGATTACATATTGGGAAACATGTCACTGACCTTTTAGAGAATATTGGCCATCTCCTTTTTACTTTTAAATGTTCAGTTAATTGTGTTTAACAGTATCATGTAGAGTTTCTTGACTGGCTAGTACTATTTCCCACTGCCTGAGTCCCCAAATTTTTATTCGAGGCATACATCTTCAGTTATGAAACAGCATTAGTCCTGGCATTAGTTAGCAGCTGCAGAAATGTTGCATATAATAAAAATACTAACTTTCTTCTTTATTCACTTGCTAAGTTGTAAACATAGTTTATTCTTTCTGAGTGGCTAGAACTACAAGAGCAGCTTTCTAGAGCCAGGGCCACCTGCACAGATCTGCATGAGGTCCTGTCAGCACCAGGCACAGGCTGCCGAAGGCATGGACTCCACAGAGACATTTGGGGCACTTGATGATGACTCGTAATCTTCTCCTTTACTTTCTCTCATTCCCCTTATTCTTGCCTATTTGGTTTTCTCTCTGTCCTTTCCATCATATAATAGATGTGCTCATGTATGCTTATTTATTATTTACCCTACTGGTGACATTCAGGATGGCTTTTTTTATACCATCTACAAACTATCAAAAACAACTCCTAGCATCATGCGCATCACGTATCTGAATGATTGACAAAAGTTTCACTTCCCATTGAAAATGTTTAAAAGTACTGCAGACACAACAAGTGTTCAGAATGGACTCTAACATGCTCAGAGAGCTGAAAATGAAACTCACTCATTAGAGGAGACCGCCAAAGGAGGGAGGTCCTTTCTGCTGGAAATTTACATCCAACACAGATAAAATGTCTGCCTAGAGGGCTCATGAGTTAAATTTCTTCTACTGCTTCTCAATGTCTAATCTGGGGGAAATGATTTCGAAGTCTCACTACTCTGAGTGCTCTGTAATTAGCATCTTCTCTGCATGTGTTTCCCATAAATATTTCAGCAGAGCAGGGTCCCTGCTGGCCACTCCAGTAACAGAGACACACATTAGGTTTTTTTCTAAACATGCTGAATATGGCTCTGGATGCCTATTCCAGGGGAATTTGTATTATTGGAGGAAGGAATTTTTTAAAGTATAAAATGCTGTAAACTATTCCCAGGCATACCAGAACCTGAACTCTAGGGAGATGTGGTTTAGAAGATTGAGAATGCAAGATATGACTTCCTCAACTTTCCTTTACTTTTTGTTCCAGACGGAAATACTTAAATGAAGTCATAGCCTGATGTGCATGGAACAGAGGCCAGGAGGAAGAAAAATAAACAATACTCCTCCCATATATGTATGTCTTGAAATATCTTACATACATATATATGTAAATATGTATATGTATATACATATATACACATTTTTCTCTCTAAGCAAGTATTCATTAATATTATTTTTGAAATATTACATTTGTATAATTCTTATTTTTTCAAAGTGCTTACACACAAACACAGACATATATATTCTTTCCAGCTACTGTATAAAGTAATTAAGATATTCATTATTATCCCCATTTTGTAAATGTGAAAGAAGAAAATAATTTTCCTAGGACTACAGTTAATTAGTAACAGTAATTAAAATCTAGAATTTCAGATTCTTATCTTAGTGCTCTGAGCCCTATACTTTAGAAGAGTTTCCCCTGAAAGAGGCTACAATATTTCTCTTAATCTAATGGCATGCTAATTGCCAAAGATACAACATATAAAACAAGATGTTTTCCTCATATATTATTTCCACCTGTCATTTGGAAGTAAAGACATATTATCAGTGACCAGGCCAGTCTGGTGAATAGCTCTGTATGGGAATTTCATTTTCAAATAGGGCTTCTGCAAAGAGAATGTTAGCAGAATAACCAAATCAATTCACCAGACCTTGCTCTGACATAAAGGCAAACCAGAAAATGGAATTTCCTACTTTATCATAAGAAATATGGAATATGTGAAAATAAATGGGTAACAAGAGGAGATATTGTGTAAATAAATTATTTATGTGCCAGCTAAATCCTTAAACATTATTGTCTCCTCTCAGGAAATTACTCTGTAAGATGTTGGTTCTTAAGCGATAATATTGTTAATTGCTGCTCTTATCAAGATGCATTATTTCTACTACACTGTTTAGAAGGGATAACAGTGCTATGAGCAGCCATTAGCTCAAGTATTCCAAGCCTGGCTGCTTGATCTGATTTAAGCTCCTGGCAGAAAAGATATTAAGTCTGGCCTATAACAAGGACAAATGAACGAAAAAAATACAAATTTATCCCCCCACCATGTAATTTCGCTTTACCCTTATCACAGGTATTCAGCATATATCATTTTTCTTCCTTCCACTTTATCACTAAAGTATGCCCTTTCTCCTCAATCTATAGTGAAAAGACCAGTTCATCCTGGGCTATCTCTGGCCTGAATCATCACATCTTTTTCATTGAACTCTTTGCTTCTTTCTTTTTTTTGTCTGGTCAATCAAAATTGTCACAAAAATGATAAGCCTTATTTAAAAACTACATTTTCAGCACCATCTTTGAATAGGAATAGAAGCACTTTGGGAGAAGAGCTAGAGGGAAATTAATAAACACTTGAGTTGAAAGATGTACAACTGAATACATCATGCATGTGATGAATCTTCTCTGCCACCTCCCAGAGACTTTGCAGTCAAAATATTCACCAATATAGAATTATACATCAGTTGAGTCTACACATATAAACCAATAGGAAAAAATAAAAGCAAATTTCATCAAGTAGCCTATTTTTAAAACAACTGTAATTGAAATTAATTTGCATTTTAAATTTAATGTTAACATACACGGTTACTTCAGGAGAGTCACCAGGTTTACCATCTATCAGGAATTGGCTCCTGTTTGCAGACAGCCTGTATAAGGGCTCCTGTGGTGCACATCAGTGACACATATGTTGATGGTAAATATTAACCTCTCCCAGCAAAGCAAAATGTCCTGAGTTCAACAGGGAGAGGCTTACCCTTTTTTAGCAAGAGAGAGAGAGGCTGAGGATTCTACCCAGGGCTGGTGAATGAAGACTGAAAGCAACATATATTATATTTTTTGGCAATACAACCTTTGCCACTTTCTATTATTTACAACACCCTAGCTTTACTAAAGGGCTTGCAAGAGAAGGTGAAAGGCTGTCAGGGTGAGGAAAGCCAACATTCTTTCAGATCAGTTACCTGGGAGTCATTTTCTACTTCCAGAACTAGCTGTCAGATGATAGGCACATAAGGTGTCTCCTCACAAAAAATTTATTCTATGAAAAACACAAAAAATTTTACTCGAAATTTTCATAAAATGACAACATCTACCGAATGTACAACTTGTTACATCCAGTGTAAGGAGTTGAATTCTGTTTCTATTGAGTATTTTAACATCACAAAACATTAAGTGTTAAGCAACATTTATGAATTATTGTAGTAGGTTGAATAATGGCCTCCCATAGACATCAAGTCCTCATCCTTGGAACTTTAAAGGCTACCTTATTTTGAAAAAGGATCTTTGCAAATGCAATTGAGAATCTTGAGATGAGGAGATTACTATGGATTATTCAGGAGTGCCCTAAATGCCACCAAAAATATCCTTAGAGAGAGAGCAATCAGACATACACAGAGAAGTCTGTGTGAAAATGGAGGCAGAGGTGACAGTGACGGAGCCACAGGCCAAGGACAGCCAGAAGCCACTAAAACCATGAAGAGAGGCTTGGAATTCTCCCTCAGAATCTCCAGAAGGAGTCAACCCTGCCAACACCTTGATTTCAAACTTTTGTCCCCAGAAGTGTAAGAGAAGACATTTCTGTTGTTTTAAGCCAAAAAGTTTGTGGTGATTTGTTATGGCAGCCCTAGGTAACTAATACATCTACTGACAGCACATATTATGAATTCTTAAAAGACAGTCATTCTTCATATAAATATATGAACTTTTGTCAGTAGAATACCATGTCTGTAGTATTTACTACTATGTACTATAAAAAAAAAGGGGGGGGATTAAATACTGAGATCAGGAAATTAGAAAGGTGCAGGGAACAAAACATGAAGACCTGGAAAGAAACAAATATAAAAATCAATTAAGATTTTTTAAAGCATAGCTCTTAATGAAAGTAGAAAGTTGTTGTTCTGTCATTTCCTCCAGTCTTCCCTGAGGCTGCCTTTCAAATCTATTTAACTGATCCATCATGAAAGAAGGTTTAATTTAGTTTTTTTTTTTCTTACAGATGAATGACATGCTTTTATTCCAGAAGTCAAATTTTGTGTAGCCTCTAAAAAGGAAAAATAAATTAGATTTGGACTTCATGTAAGTGTTAGTATCTTTAGAAATTAATTCTTTTCCTGAACAGGAAGGAAGGAAGGAAAGAAGGAAGGAAGGAAAGAAGGAAGGAAGGAAGGAAGGAA
>RJWK010025853.1:0-20370 GCA_004363435.1 Platanista minor | reverse complement strand
AAGAAAGCAGGCTCTCTTTTGGGAATAGAACTCTTGAAGTTTTAGCACAGAAGAGCTCTGGAAGGAGACCTCCAAGCATGACTAGGCCTGATGATGTGGCTATTGTCAACCTCTCCAGCTGCATCTCCCCAACTGCCTGCCACCTACTTTGCCAGATGTCTCAGAGGACCTGTAGTCCTCCACCTCTGACCCCACATCACCATTATCCTATCTCCCTCCTCTTTATCTTTGCTCATATGGACCCCTTTGCCCTGGATCCCTTTTTCCTGCTCCATCCTCTGCCTACCCACCCCCATCTCCTATTCATACCTTATGACTCAGTTTAGATGCCACCTCTTTTTGGAGGCCTTCCTGGATTTCTTTCCAGGCTGGCAAATACAGTTCTACTTAGTGTTCCCATGTGTTCTCTTGATCACCACATTTCTGCCTTCCACTATGAGTTTCTCAGGGGCAACAATTGTGACTTATTCATCTTTGTGTCACCATATCGATGGGAGCTTAGAAAAGAAAAAAAGGGAGGGAGAGAGAGGTTTTCCATAGACGATGAATTTGGGACAGCGAAACGTAAGGAAAGAGGGTAGCAGTTCCCAAAAGTGGGAGACAACTTAAGGAAAGACTAAGTTGGCTGGAACATTTTAAAATATCGGAGGAAAGAATGTAATTACAATAGGACCAACAGAGAGAAGAGACAGGAGGGAACAGAATGAACTTTCTTGGTATTTGCTGCCTGTAGCTAGGGAACAGGCAATAGTAGAAGCAATCCGATTCTCTAGGTATAGACATTGCTGGGGTTTTTATTCTCATTACTTAAGTGATTCTTACAGCATGTGCTGGACTTTTATAAGTTTAAACGACTGGGCCAACTTTGCATAGTGCACATATTCTGTAGAAATGAATATTTGTGCTGAGTTAGTTGTACAAATACACAGCTCATTGGAGTTTCTTTCCCCAAAGCTATCAAACTGAAAGAAAAGTCAAATCCACATATAATGGGATTTGCTGAATCTTCATCCCAGGGCTGTGCCAGTGTGGGACTAGGTAAAAAGTAATTCTATGTCTATTAGGTGGTTAAAAAGCAGTTGCATAAAATCATCACCAAGTATCATTTTCATAGGGCCCCAATTCACTCACACCAAGTAATTCTAGAGTTAGGAAACTTTCCAAAGAATTCCTGTGGAGCTATACTGGGATAAAGTCTGGCCCATTGTGAATATAAAATGGCAATTTTATTTAAACAGTTGTAGCTCCTTGGGTCTCTTCTGGCTGACTCTAATATTGCTCCTTGTCTATATACTTTGGACACATTTTCACTTTCCTCTAGAAAGAGTTTTACGGCTTAATCATCCTCCTCTTGCCCCCTCTCCCTTCTAGTGAGTTCTGTGTTGGAACAATGGGATAATATATGCTTGGGGGTCTGCTGATGAATTTTGTAGCAAGTTATCACTAATAATCCCTAATGTGTGTTCCTACATTTGGCACACTGACCAAGCCACTTAACCTTCATATGCCATCACTTTTCCAGCTGTAAAATTCGGCAGATAAGTCTTAGTGTCTCACATTTCTCAAATGCTACATAGCCTTCCTACCATTTCTATGCCCAGAGTGAGTAATGACTTTCAACAGCCAAAGTTAAAAGGCTGACTTCAATTATTGTCCCATCTGTGTCACTCCTCTGGCAAACATGGGCTAATAAAATGCATGTGACCTGGAAAATCTTTAGTAGTTTTTTTGCAAGGTATTTCTAGTTTATGACCATGCATTGAACTGACTATTCATTGGCCAGATAATCTCATCATCAGATTTAGCCATCAGGATGAATTTGAACTTCATCCAATAACAGATTATGATTTCGTTTTTGATTAGAGGAAAAAATAGATTGGTTTATGCAGCCAGGAAATAATTGTCGGGTATGTGTGATGTGCCCGGTGTGGTGAAGGGTGGTCTGAGGGTGTTGGTTGGTTGTTTTTTTCCCTAAATGAACTAACCAAAGAGTAAAAGTCTTTTGGGGTTATGGGTAAAGCTGTTCCCATGACAATGGGTGTTGACAAAGATGTTTATTGGAGCCCAACGGGTAGTGTCTGAGCAAGGGCTCTATCCTTGTTCCACTCTTCTGGTACCAGCTCAGGATGGCCATGACTTTATTCTTTTTCTCTACTAACCCCTTGGCCAGAGTAAAGGACAAAACCCACCTCTTTGGACGTGAATGGTGTCCACGGTAGGGCACGTCACAGCAGCTGCATCAGCCTAGATTTGCAACCTTCCCTTAAAGTCTGTCCTAAAAATTCCCCTCAGGTGGTCTTTCCTTCCCTTTGCAACCAAATGGCTTGAAACAGAAACCAATGCTTACTGCCTTATTTGTTACCCCTCTTTGTCCCTTCTCCAGCTCATCCTCAACACCACTTACTGTGAGATCTAATCATAGTACTTTATTGCTCAAAGAGCTGGGTTTTTGGGGGTTTTTTTGTGGCGTTTTTTTTGCGGTACGCGAGCCTCTCATTGCTGTGGCCTCACCCGTTGCGGAGCACAGGCTCTGGACGCACAGGCTCAGCGGCCATGGCTCACGGGCCTAGCCCCTCCGCGGCATGTGGGATCTACCCGGACTGGGGCACGAAGCCGTGTCCCCTGCATCGGCAGGCGGACTCTCAACCACTGCGCCACCAGGGAAGCCCTCAAAGAGCTTTTTTGGCCGCCATGGGTCCACCATATCAAGTGCAAACAATTCAAACTGTTCACGTGAATTGAGGTCATTTCTACCTCTTTAGTGAGATATATTGCAATGAGAAAAAATAGCTAACCTTTACTGACAACCTAATGTGTTGCTGTCCTCACAACAGCAGTGTGAAATTTATACACTTATCAGCCCAGGTCACAGATGAGCAAAATAAAGCCCAAAGCTGTTCAGTTACCGACCCAAAGGCAGCTGTCTCAGGGTGGAATTGGAAATCAGACCTAGATTTGCCTGACTGACCTTAGGCCTTCTCTGCCTGCAGTCTCTCAGCAGGCCCACTAACCATGCCCCCCTCTCCTCCCCATCTCCCATATTAACAGGGTAGCCCAGTGCAAGAATCCCCTGAAACAATGTCCCTTTACATTTCCTTATAGTTCTCGGTGTGGACAGAGGCCTGCAGACCGGCTTCCCAGCTGGAGGCCAAAATCATGAGGGAACACAGCTGCAATTAGAAGAGCAAGCCCCCTGATTCTAAAAGACACCAACAGCTGCATTCACCAACAACCCTGGGACAGGATAGGGCATATTGTGTCATGCTGGCAAAGACCTCCTTTGGACAGAGTAGAGGATATGTAATGTGTATCTTCAAATTAATTTCAGCAAATGCCTATTTTTTTACCCCACTTTGTCCCCCCTCCAGTTCACTTTCAACACCACTCACTGTGTGATCCAATCACATTACCACTCAAAGGGCTTTTCTGGCCCCCATGAGTCTGCCATATATGGTGACCCCACAGTACAGGTGGCTGACCTCCTGCTCTGCGGGGCTCACGGCACCCCATTCAGGCTTCGTCAGGTCATGTATTTTGTTTCATAATCTCAATAGGTTGTAAACCCCTGAAGGACCAACACTGTGTCTTGCTGTCTTTGCCCCCAGCATTTAGCAGAGCCTGAGCCTGTGATAAAGGCTCAGCTCCATCCCCAGCTCTCTGAGAAGGTTTCCCTCCCACCAACACGCCTGCCACCTCTCACCCAAAAGCAGAGCTAACAAAGCCCTCCTCTGTGTCCCCAAAGTACCTCATTGGTACCACCAGAAAAGCACTTGTGCTCCAGAGAAATGAGTGTCTGTCTGTCCCCTGCCATCTGACTCCTGGTTGTCCCTCCAACCACATCTCCTTCACTGTCCCCTTGTTTTATCTGCTCCAGCCACACTGGCCTCCCATCCATTTCTCAACCAAGCACATTCCCACCTCTGAGCTTTGTACTTTCTGGAAACTGTCTTCCCCCAGAGCTACATGGCCTCACTTCCATCAGGTCTCTTCTCAAATGTCACCTCCTCAGAGAGGCTGCCCCAAGCATCCTACCAAAATAGCAACCCTGACCATTATTCTCCAGCCCCAGTTTTCTTCATAGCACTGACCCCTACCTGTTTGACATTATCTACTTCTTTGTCTGTGTGATTACTGTCACCTCCAGTAAAATGTATGTTCCTTGAGGACAGGAATTTTATCTATTCTCTCTTAGGACAGTGCCTGACACATAATAACCACTTAATAAATATCTGTTAAGGAAGAAAGGAAGGAAGGAAGGAAGGAAGGAAGGAAGGAAGGAAGGAAGGAAGGAAGGAAGGAAGGACTTCCCTGAAGGACCGTGAGAGCCTCAAAGCCAGGAGTGTGTCTTACGCACTCTTTAACCTCCAGCATCTAGTAATGGTCGGCCTATAACAAATCATAAGCTTGTTTCTTGATTTCCGATGCAAATCAGAGGTGCGTGGTGCAGAAAAGCATCTGGCCTTTCCTGAATGTCTGCCCTGTGACAGGTCTCTGCTACGTGCCTTGGGTATAATGCTTTGTTTCATCCTCACAACTTCCTAAGGTAGTTGGTATGGCTCCACCTAAGAGGGGAGGAGACTCAGTGTCAGAGCGCGAATGCATCTTACCCAGAGTCACAGCTAGTGAAAGGCAGAGTTGGGATTCGAACCCAGTTCTCACAGCAACACCTCTATTCCTTCCTCCACCTTGCCTCTCCTGAGACACCGGCTACCTTCAAACAAATGGATATTTGACTCATATCCAGTCTTGTAATTCATGAAGTAAATCAAAGTAGAAAATTTAGAAAACTTTTTTCTAAGTAAGTTATTTTACTTCCTCTGATTTTTAAATGTATTTTTTCCATAGGTCAGTGATATTTTCAGCTTTCCTTTCAAGAGGAAATAGAATGGAAGTGATTATGATAGTAAACACGACAGTCCTCGAAACCGATTGTGAATATAAAGTGCTGTATAAAGCACAACGATGGTGAGGCTAAAGTCATTGTTATTGCTTTCAAATTAGCCACATCTTTCTCAGAAAGATTAACTTGCCTATGCAGCTCTTTCAAACTTAACCGAAATTTATTGCTTAAAAACACCAAGGGATTTTTCAAATACATTCCATTCCCCAGGTCTCAGTGAAAGACTTCCTTTTCTTATAGGTGGCTGTTCGGGATGTGCCCTTCTGGGGGGTAAGCAAGAATGCAGCTCCAGACAGAGCTCTTGTTCAAACTCTGTTCGGGGAGGACTGTTTGGAGACTGGGGGTATTTTGCAAGAGGAGTGGAGCTTGGACTGATTTTTGTAAAGTTACTGATTTTTAAATATCTTGCATTTTCCTAAGTCTGTAGTCAGCACCATTGCCAGATGATGCCGTTATCCTGGTGGTTGTGGTCCATGGGGTCAGAGTCAACTAAGGACATGTCAGGAGCCAACCAAGCTGAGTGCAGACATCTAGAGGCAGTTGCTAGTGCTGCTTTGACTCAATAAAGGCTTTGCAGTGTGGTCGTCCTGTCAATTAAAATGAAACAACACGAAATGAAACAAACACTTGCCCGCACTTTTTAAGAGCTAACTTTTCTTGGCTTTGAATAGAACCTGTGTGCTGTTGACTTGTCAGTTACATTGCCAGCCCGAACCCCTCACATGCACTCCGAATCCATATGTCAGCTGCTACTCAGTATCTCCATTTGGATGTCTAATAGGCATCTCAGAGGTAACACGTCCCAAACTGAGCACTTAACTGGCCCTTCACCTCACCCACCAAAACCAGCTTCTACTGCTGTCTGCCCCATCTCAGTAGCGGCGAATCTACTCTTCCAGTGGCTCAAAACAGAAATCTTGGAGTCATCCTTGACTCCTCCCTTCTCTCACACCAGACATCTGGTCTACCAGAGATCCTGTTGGCTTTACCTTTGAAATATATCCAGAATCTGGCCCCTTCTCCCCACCTTCACTCAGCTACCCTGGTCCTACCTACCATCATAGCTCACTTGAACTCCAACAGTTGTCTCCTAACTGATGCCCTTGTTTCTGTCCCTTGTGCCTCACACTCCAACATAGTCCCCAAAGTGATTTTTTTTTTCACTTTTTTTTTTTTTTTTTTTTTTTCTCTTTTTTTTTTTTTTTTTTTTTTGCAGTACGTGGGCCTCTTCACTGTTGTGGCCTCTCCCGTTGCAGAGCACAGGCTCCGGACGCGCAGGCCCAGCGGCCACGGCTCACGGGCCCAGCCGCTCTGCAGCATGTGGGATCCTCCCAGACCGGGACACGAATCTGCATCCCCTGCATCGGCAGGCGGACTCTCAACCACTGTGCCACCAGGGAAGCCCCCCAAAGTAATTTTTTTAAACAAAAGTCCGATCATGTTGTTCTACTACTCAGAACTCTCCAATGGTCCCCCATATCACTCAGAAGGTAAGTCAAACTCCTTAATATGACCTCTAAGGCCTGTATTACTTCCCTAGACCTTCCATAACAAATTACCACGAATTGGTGGCTTAAAAACAACAGAAATTTATTCTCTCACAGTTCTGAAGGCCAGATGTCGAAGTCAAGGTATCGTCAGGGCTGCACTCCCTCTGGTAGCTCTAGGGGATAATGCATTCCTTGCCTCTTCCAGCTTCCAGTGCCTGCCAGCATTCCTTGGCTTGGCTTGTGACTCATCCCCTCGCTGCTATGTCTTTCCATCACCTTCTCTGTGTGTCTGTCTTATAAGGATACGTGTGATTGCGTTCAGAGCCCACCTGGATAATCCAAGATAAACTTCACCTCTCAAGATCCTTAATCATATTTTTGTCATATAAAGTAACAGGGAATATTCACAGGTTCCAGGGATTAAGACATAGACATATATTTTGGGGGTCCATCGTTCAATCACCATAGGACCCTGCATGACTGGCCCTTGTCTCCTCTCTGGACTCATCTCTTGTTCTCTTTCTCTTGTTTGATCCTCTCTATACTCACTGGCCTCCTTGCTGTGCCTTATGTAGACCAAGGTAATTTCTGCCACAGTGCCTTTGCATTTGCTGTTTCCTCTGCTAGAATGCTGTTTCTTCCACTTCAGATTTTAACTCAAAAGTTACCTTCTTAGTGAGGTCTTCCCTGGTCACCCTATCTAAAGTTTAAATACCCCCTAGCATTTCATTTAACCCTTCCCTGCTTTACTTTTTCTCCTCAGCACTTATATTATAGACTTTGCCATTTTATCTAACTTATTATCAATTTTACATAATTGTCTATTGTCTGTCTTCCCTCACCAGAATGAAAACTACCTGAGGACACGGGTTTTCTTCTAATTCACTATGTCCCCAGCACTTAGAACAGTGTCTGGCACATAGTCTTTCAGTAAATATTTGTTGAAGGAATAAGATATCAAGCACTGGGCTTTCCTGGTGGCGCAGTGGTTGAGAGTCCGCCTGCCGATGCAGGGGACGCGGGTTCGTGCCCTGGTCCGGGAAGATCCCACGTGCCGCAGAGCGGCTGGGCCCGTGAGCCATGGCCGCTGAGCCTGCGCGTCCGGAGCCTGTGCTCCGCAACGGGAGAGGCCACGACAGTGAGAGGCCTGCGTACCGCAAAAAAAAAAAAAAAAAAAAAGATATCAAGCACTTAACTACTTGCTAAGGGTCTTATATGCATTACCTTATTTTAATTCTCACAATACAAGATGCAAACTGTTATTCCCATTTTGCAGAGGGGGAAACTGAGGCTTCCAAGTTTAATAAGTCACTCAATATCACACAGCCAGAAAGAAGCCCTGCCTGGGTTCAAACCTACCCTGTCTGACCCCAAGGCCTGTGTGCACAGTGACTACAAATACCACTGTACTAGTTTGCTAGGGCTGCCATAACAAAGTACCACAGACTGTGTGGCTTAAACAACAGCAATTTATTCTCTCACAGTTCTGGAGGCTGGAAGTCTGAAATCAAGATAGGGAGAGTGTTGGTTTCTTCTGAGGCCGCTCTCCTTGGCTTGTAGGTGGCTGTCCCCTCGCTGTGTCTTCACGTCGTGACCTTCCTGCCGTGTGTGTCTGTGTCCTAACTTCCTTTTCTTATAAGGACACTCAGTCATATTGGATTAGGGCCCTCCCATAGGACCTCATTTTATCTTAATTACCTCTTTAGAGGCCCTATCTCCAAATACAGTCACATTCTGAGGCACTGGGGTTGAGGACTGCAACGTGTGAATTTGGGGGCACACAATTCCGTCCATAACACTACTCCTCCATCAGACAGCTGACAAAAGAAACAGTTCCCCTCTTCTTAAATGCTTGATCTGTACTTCACTCCTCTCTGATATCTTTTTTGTTTTTTTTTCGGTACGTGGGCCTCTCACTGTCGTGGCCTCTCCTGCTGCAGAGCACAGGCTCTGGACGCGCAGGCTCAGCGGCCATGGCTCACGGGCCCAGCCGCTCCGCGGCGTGTGAGATCTTCCCGGACCGGGGCACGAACCCGTGTCCCCTGCATCGGCAGGCGGACTCCCAACCACTGCGCCACCAGGGAAGCCCCTCCTCTCTGATATCTTTAATCTGCCTATCTTTAGTGGCTCCTTCTCTTCTGCCCACAAAAACATATAAACCCATTCAATTTTTTTTTTAATTCTGAGGTTTTCCACCCCCTTCAAGTTCGTATCCACTCGCCACTTCACTGCCAAACTTTAAAAAAGTCTCTCCTGGTCTTTTTTTCATCACTTCAGATCATTCTTCTCCCACAACCTGCTGGAACTGCTTTTGCAAGAGTGATAAAGCCCAGGCTGGTGGCTTCTTTCACCTTCCTCACCCCTTCACCCACCATCGCCCAGTGCCCAGCCCGCCGCCTGCTCTCACCTCACGCCATGTGTTCGTCTCTGACAAGATGATGCTCCTCAGCTGGCAAAAGGGAAAAGCCACTCAGGGGGTAATTTCTGTTTGTTGGAGTAAGGAGTGATGCTTTTTTTAGGATTTAGTGTTTAGGGTTAGCATTTAGGACTGACAGATAAAATACAGGTTACCATGCAATACTGGGGACACGTTTATACTAAACAATTGCTCATTGTTTATCTGAAACTCAAATTTAATTGAGTCTTATGGTTTTAGTTGCTAAATCTGGCAACCCCGTTAGTATTCAGTTTAGGTGATTGGCCTGTCCTTACTTTGCGTCTTCAGCAATGTCTGTCACTCACAGTCAGTGGTGATCTGGGCAGTGAGGGAACCAGGGTGGTGCCCTAAGTGGCCAAGGGTTTGAGGAAGGGAGAACACACACAAGAGACTGTAAATTCAGAGAGGGCAGTTGACTAGGAGAGAGGTAAGTCCACCCAGCCAATCCCCAGAGATCTGGAAAAAGATGTACCAATGTACCTACCTTATGAAAAGAAGTTCAAGCCAATTGATTTCAGTATGAAAGGAAACAATCACTCATATCATCTGTAATATAATTTAGACTATTTCAGCAAAGGCAGTGATACAGATGTAACCTAGCACTCTGGGAATACCCTGTCAGAAATATAATTAGCCTTTGGAAGACCCTATTAGGTATCTATACTCTAGAAACAGTTTTACATGCACATTAGTAGAAACAGCTGCACCAGGAGTTTCAATGCTACAATCAGGTTTATAAACAAGCATTACGAATGTTATAGAATATCTTCCTATGGACACGAGTGGTGCCGAAGATATGGGAATCGGCTTGAAATGCTGTACACTCACCTTGTGTGAGGGGGATGTCAAATCTGGTGGATCCGGCAGCTGAATGCCTTTGGGGGGGGGCCTGTCTCAATCACCCCCTATTCACCCCATTGGTTATGGAGATGACCAAATATGTGACACTCCACACTGGACAGGTAAGATGGACAGCAATTTATTAGTCACATATACTCACAGCGTGGGAGGAGGACCCCGAATGCCACATGGGGCCACACGGGCATCATACTCAGGAACAGAGTGAACAGCCAGGGAGAGTGGGAGGCAGGCTTTGTAGCACCAAGAGGGGGAAGTGGCCCCTGGCTCCCTCGGGAGGATATGGTTTGCCTCTTTGAATAATTTTGTGGGCTGGCAGGGAGCTGAAGCCCGCTACTCAGGGATAAGCAGCAACCGTGCTGGTCCATGTGACAAGGAGGTTTGTTTGGCTGGAGGATCTTATCCACTGGAGCAGAGCAGAAAGGGGAACTTGCAGTTAGGCCATTCAAGGCCTTCTTGATTTTACAAGAGGCCAAGGCAGCACAAATATGGGCCCTTGATTTTAGACCACATGGCTCCCTAGGCCTTGGGCTCCACTCGGTCCTGTGTGTTCCTTCTTCAAGGAGGATTCATCCTATTAGCCTAGAAGCTGATTCCCCCACCATTGTCACATCTGCCTCAAGAGAACATTACATGCCAAGTATTGCTGGAAATCTAGGACGCCACCAAACTTAAAAGAAAATGTTGAATGTGTGACTTTTTCTGCACCTGCCAATAAACGTATGTGGCATCCTCTGAGACTTGCTTTTTCCATTGTAACATACCTCCTGATGGAGATATTTTGTAGGAGAGACCATACACTTCTCATGTACCTCTAGTCCTCAGACTTCTATCCAAATTAGTCTAGCAATTGTGAGAGGCCAACCACAGCCCTAGTGGTCTGGAAGGCTTAGAAATGCCCAGGGGGCTGGCCCTAGGGAAACATAAGCAATCCCCCAAATCTGTTCTCAGCACCATTCTCACCTCACTCACACTCACTCTCCAACGTATCTGCTCCCAGGGCTCCAATTGTAATGTCTCTGTGGATTTTCTCAGGATCATTAGATCCCGGTCTTCTCTAGAGCATCAGATTTACTTTCCCACCTGTGTGGTAAAACATTTCCACATGACATCATTAATTCATTAATTCAACTATTTATCAGACATTTATTGGGTAATAAATGTTCTAGATTACAAACATACATGAGACATCTTGCTGTCTCCGTGGAGTCTATGTTTGGGTGGAGGATGTCATCCAGGCACATAAACTCAACTCGTCCAATATATTATTACCATCCTCTATCCCCAAATCGATTCCTTCTTTTCCAGCTAAAGACACTGCCGTCCCACCACCTGCTAAAACTTACAACTCCGAAGTTATACCTGTTTTCTATCTCTCTCCATATTCCTCACAATCCCCTGGGGGGGCACCAGCATAGCAATACAATCGCAATAAACAAAATAAAGAATTTTATTACAGCCCTTAACCTCCGTCTCCAAACTTACCACCCTAATATTTTATTAAGTTATCACTCTTAGGGTCCCTTTTTAACACAGATTATTGTCTACAAAGAGCTGTCCTTTGTGCTTTATGAATATTTGCCTTATATCTTTGAAACATCTTTTAATCAAGGTTCTCATTATTTTTAAGGTGAAATTTCTAAAACTTCAAAAAGTCTGAAAACTCTGTTGTCTAAAAGACCAAAACAAGCCAACCGATAGGGTCTGGTTTTTTCAGGCCAGATCTGAAGTAGGGAAAGAAACATCTTTGCTGCTTAGAAAGATGCTGATAGTGCTGTTCAGAAAGGGACCCTAAGGACTCCAGTTTTAAACAAACTCTAATAACAAAACACTGTCAGCCAAAAGAGAAAGCTGATCTCCTGACATGAAAGGTGCCAGCAATACCACCTTCCTCCCCTCGGTGAGGTTGCTGACGCCAGATGACGCATCTCCCACCCGCTTTGTGGGAGAGCCAATCAGTTCCCTTTGAATGAAATCTTTATTCAACGGTTTAAACACTCCTGGGGGAAGGGAGGGAAAGGACAAGAGAAGGATTTCAGAAACAAATGGAGCCCCAGTCGCCAAGTTTCTGTTCTTGTTACTGTTCAGGTCTTGGCCCGTGAAGATGGTCTCAATTCCATGTTTTTCGTTAAGCTGATTTGTTTGGCAAAATCCAATGATAAATACAAAACTCTGAGGTCAGTCTCACCTTACTCGGAAAGCTGGAGCTGGGAAGGTCAGCTTTTTGTGGCTGGGGAAACTTTGGAAGCCACTGATCTGCTGTTGACAACGGCAGGCAAAGATATGGGCCAGATAATTTTTTCTTTACAAATGTGCGAATCTAGGACTTTTCTTTCCTTAAAAACCCAACATACAAGCAATCCTTTGTTGATAGTTTGGTACCAGTGGCTAGGCGGGGGAGGGGAAGGCAGGATGGATGTGCAGGTAGAATGAACACGTAGAATCCATAGATAGGTCAAGATCTGTTCTTTAGTTAATAAACACCCAAAGTGACCCCTGCCCCTTCTCCCTGTTTCTCTCATCCTCAGCTACTCACAGGCAGTCACACCCATAGCAGGGCAAGAAAGTAAGGGTATAATGGGAGGGGGCAGGGGCCTAGCTATCCACAGACCAGCTGGTCAGTCTGGGAGACTTGGTAGCAACTTCTTGGGACACAGATCTGCTTTCCTGGCATTGCTCCCTGGTCATGGGCCCCTGCAGCTGTTTACTCCAGGTCAGTAAAATAAGCCCTTTTTCTCTTCCCACTACTGTCACCTTCCCTCACATAAAAACAAAAGAGTCTAAATGTGGAGAAGAATCTGTTTCAGTGCTGGAAATGGAAAGGCCAAGGTAAGGAGTTTTGTGTCAACACCTGTGAAATCATAATAGGCACCATGTATTAAGTGCTTACTAAGTGCCAAGCACTGTCCTTCACGTTTACCTACTTATCACACAATCTTATGAGATGAGTAATATTATCATCGTTCCATTTTTTTATAGATGGGTGAACAGAGGCACAGGGAGCCTTAGCAACTGGTCTCAGGTCACAAAGCTGGAACTTGAACGCAGGCAGTCTAACTTCAGAGCCCATGCTCTTTCAGCACCCCACGCAGGCCTGGCCTCTTCCCTGAGTAAAGGTACGTGACCAATGGCCAAGTGTCCTGGACAACACTCCCCCAAGCACTCCCACACACACTCACTTATTTCCATGAATAAAAAATCAGGGTTGCCTGGAAGGGCAAATCAGGGTTGCCTGGAAGGGCAAAGAGAAACACACAAGGAGAGGACAGCAGCAGCCCTGATTCCTCGGACCGGACAAGAATACAGGGATCACTGTGGTGAGCCAGGTGCAGGGTCCCTGCATGCCAGGATGCCAACCAAGCACTCAGAGAGGGCTGAGAGGTGCCTCACCACTGCATTGTTTGTGATGGATGCTCACCCTGGTGGGAGAGAAGGCAAAGCCAGCAAACTGCCCTCAAACGTGAATGAGATTGATGTGCCAATACTGGTATTTTATGTGTATATAAGATAGATGTATGTTTGTATGTCATCCAGTGACCCACCAAAGATATGTAGCTTGGATTCAGTTTGTGAACTAGAAAATAAACAGCCTGCTGCTCATAATACAACCAAAAGGTCTCTTGGTTGTGATCTTAGTCAGCTCGGGCTGCTATAATAGTATACACAGACATAGAGAGGCTTGGACGATAAACATTTATTTCTCACAGACAGGATGTCCAAGGTCAAGGTACCAGAAGGACAGTGTCTGGTGAGAAATCACTTCCTGGTTTGTAGATAGCTATTTTCTTGTATCCTCACATGGCAGAGAGATGAAAAAGAGGAAACAAACTCTCTAGTATCTGTTCTTATAAAGGAACTAATCCCATCAAGATGGCTCCACCTTCATGACTTAATTATCTTCCAAAGGCTTCATCTCCATATACCATCACATGGGGGAATTCAACATACGGATTTAGGGGGATTTGGCCCATAGCAGATGCCATCCTATAAGTCTTCATCGGCACCATTAAAAATTACACACAGAAAATGCACAGGACTGAACCGAGCTCAGAGAGAGCTTGGCCTCACAGATGAGCACATCTACCCAACCCTCATGCAGCCAGAAAGTTTAATTAATTGACCCATTGTAGTCACTGTGTCACTATACTGTCTCCCCAATATTCCACTACCTAGAATATAGAACTAATGAGCTAGAACGGTTGAATTCAGTTACTCAGACTTTCCCATTGCTCCATGTAATCAAGGTCCATCTGTACCTTCTTCCTGAAACTTCCAGTGTGTTCAAACCTCACACAGTGTCTCTGATTCTGACTCACAGCAGAGGTGGCTACAATTTGTAGTTATCGCCAGTGTTTTCATTACTGAAAGGAAGTAAAGCTTAAGATAATACTGGGTCAAGATGAATTTAAAGATTTTCCAAACTATCAGAGAGAAACCTAAAAATAGTATATCTCTATTTTTGTTTAACTCAGTCACAACCCCTACATTTAAAAACAAATTTGTTTGTCTAGTGAAAGACTCTCTTCAAATATTTAAACAGTTGCCTTCATCAATCTCTCTACTCGCAAACCCCTATCTTAAATCTCTGGACCAAAGTCCATAGACCCTTTTCTCCTAGGAATGATGGAATTAAGGTTATAAATTCAGTCAAGCCCCAGGACCAAGTTCCAAGTTGAAGTGTTAAGGTCTAATGTTGATATTTTGCTTTTTAAGTCAACCAAGTCATAATTTGAAACAGTTGTTCATCGGCAAATCGATTTTCTTACTTTTTCCTGATCTTCAGATAACAGTCTCAACAATTAAAAGATTAAAATGTGGGTCAGTGAGCTAAGCTATGTTTTACGGTCTTGATACTCAAGTTAGTTAACCAACAAAATCTTATATCAAAATTTCATTGCAGGTTGGAATGAAAAGCAACTGGGGGACAAAAAAGATGAACCATTGCCCAAAAATGTCTGTTCCTTCTTTTGGCTCACCCATTTGTGCCGTAAATATATGAGTAAAATAAAGACATAAAGTACTCTCTCTAACCCCGGAGAAAAGTTCCAGCCAATGGGTCAGCATGTTCTTCATCTTCTCAATCAATTTCCAGTAGAAAGCTCTCCCTCTGAGACAAGGCATCCGATTGTGTTGCTTTTACGCCAAGTTCAGCTCACCAAGTTAAGTAACTGAGTCTTGCAGCTTTCCAGTTAAGGGTATTAAGATTTGACCTTTGCTTTGGAGGGCAATTAGGACTTAGTGTTTCTGCTGTCGGCAAATTTCCAAGGAAGGACTACAAAGCAACTTTTTCCTAGCTGGGTATTGAACATCACTGAAATGGTGGCAAAGGAGCAACGGCTTATATACTGAGAGCTCTGCCAGCAAGTACGATCCAAAATACTTTATAGATGATAACAGTGACACAAGACATATTAAAGGGTGAGAGAGTTCCAAGATTTAAATTAGAATAGTGCTTTCTGGTGAGATGCATGCTATTAAGAAGTAAAAGAGAGGTGAAGAAATGAAGCTAAGTACTGGAGAATCATCAAATATCTTAATTATGAAGAAATGAAGAGAGAGAGAGGCATTACTGCTGAGGGAGGTTGGAAGTTTGCTTTTTCATATGGGAAATGCATACATATTTAAAATTGATGACCCTTAAGCAGGGGTGCCCCGATGATTCTGAGGATTTTTTTTTTTTCATACTGAATCAGAATCTCTGGGGTGGGGGGTAGATGTGTATTGTGGAAAAAGCACCCCAGGTGGTTCTAACACACACATCCCTGGTTAAGAAAATTTGTGCTGTATACACATTTTTCTTCCTTATTTTCTCCTAAACCACAGATTAATTTTTCCAATACCATTAAGTTAAAAAGAAAATGTTCAGATTATAAAAACAATTCACTGAAAATTTGGAACACTTGAAAAAGTGCACATAAAAAGACTAAAATCTTCTCTAACCCCGTTAGCCAGAGATATCCCTTTTAGTCCAGGGTATCTAAATCTAGAACCCTAGGATGGATTTCAGAGGGTCCATGGCCTAAACCTCTGAAAATGTATGGAAAATTACTGTGCCTTTTTTTCCCCTAAGCATATATACATGGCTTTTAAACTGTTGGTAGCATATTATATATTTTGTTTTGAAATTGCCATTTTTTAGTTAACAAGACATATTCTTAATATGCCATAGCCTTAAGAACACTTTGAGAATATCACTTGTAAAGAAAGAATAAAATTCCAACAGCCATCCCCCACATTGTTGGACAGTGATATTACCCATACTTGCTACTATAAACAATGCTGGAATTAACAGCCATATACATAAATCTTTACATTTTTGCCTATTTCCTTTCCCCCTCAATCTGAGATGTATCTGAGATGACCCAGAATCACTGGGTCAAATGGTATGTCCTTTGAAAGACTCTTGGCATCTCTTCATTTTTGGAAAGATTTTTGTCAATCTGCACCTCCACCAGGAGTGTATTAAAGTGTGAGTGACTCTAGTTTTTTATTGGTATGCTTGTAGAACAGACTGTGCATCTTTGATTTCTTTTCAAGTCTTTTGTTAGTAAAGTTCTTTTGGAAAATGGCAGCCTGGGGCTTCCCGGGTGGAGCAGTGGTGAAGAATCCGCCTGCCAATGCAGGGGACACAGGTTCAATCCCTGCTCTGGGAGGATCCCCTATGTCACGGAGCAACTAAGTCCCTGCACTACAACTACTGAGCCCGCAAGCCACAACTATTGAGCCTGCATGCCACAACTACTGAAGCCCATGTGCCTAGAGCCCATGCTCTGCAATAAGAGAAGCCACCACAATGAGAAGCCCTCACACCTCGATGAAGAGTAGCCCCTGCTCGCAGCAACTAGAGAAAGCCCGCGTGCAGCACCGAAGACCAAAAAATGCAGCCAAAAAGAAAGAAATAAAATAAATAAATTTTTTAAAAAATGGCAGCCTGATGAAGGGCCCAAGTGTCCTTAAGTGAGCTACCTGAATAAGAAAGACAGAAGAACTCACCTGAGTTACGCTTACAACTTCCTCAGGACTCCAGCCCAGGCCTCTCTTCCTCCAGGATGACGCCCCCAGCAGTGTTTCAGACATTACATGAAATTTCTAAAAATCTTATATGTTCTGGTATAATAAGTCGTAATTCTAGTTATTACTTTAAAATGTATATCTCAGAAATAACTAAAAAAAAAAAGGAATCTTGAGATGGGCAGATTATCCTGGATTATCTGTGGGCCCAATGTAATCACAGGGGTTCTTACAAGAGGAGGCGGGGGTCAATGATAGGAGAAGGCTGTGAGCTGGTAGCAGCAGAGATTGGACTGATGTGGCCATGAACCAGGCAATGCTGGCAGCCTCGAAAAGCTGCAAGATTAAAGGAACAGATTCTCCCCCAGAACCTCCAGAAGGAGCCAGCCCTGAAGACACCTTGATTTTAGCTCTCTGAGACTTATGGGCTTCTGACCTCCAGAATGGTAAGACGATAATTTTGGGTTGTTTTAAGCTAGGTTTGCCATGATTTGTTAACAGCAGCAATAGGAAACTCATACACCTTGCATTGATTTCATGATAGTCTCCCAATACAAATGTCTGCCTAATTTAGCCACAATCCTTTCCAGTTGCTTATCACCCCCCTCCAGCCCTCAGCACGGTGTTTGGTCCATCCTCTGTGCTCCCACATCATCCCCTGCTTTCCCTGAAGAAGCCCGGCTCACCCTGAGTTGTGACTCTTTACCTGCTGGGCTACCTCCCCCTCTAGAGTGCAAACTCAACAAGCACAAGGGTTGAGTGTGCTCTATCTTTGGAGCCCAGCAGCTAGCATAACCTATGAATAAACGTTAGTGAAATGAACAGATCAGAATTTTTTTGTACACAGATGTGTCAGAAAGGTGAAAACGCCTTGAGAAGTTAAAAAAAAAAAAAGATTTGACTCGATGGAGAAACATTTTGTATTAGGCTCCTTTTGTATAGACAATGGAAATTATAAAAAATGGTATACTTATCTAAAAGGGAAATTCTGTTCTGATTTATGACAGGATTTTTAAAAAGCTGACTTTCATGTGAACATGAAATACTAAACATACACGATGCTAGCTAAATCACTTGGATAGGACTGAAAGCAGAGCGAATGTAATCAATTTATGATATTATTAAAACCTAAGGGGAAATGAAATGTCCGTTTCAGTAACACTGGGCGTGTCCATGTTTCTCACACTTCAGTATAATTGTAGGACACTTCAGCGGCTGTTTGCAAAATCTTGATGGTCTGCTAAACCTGGCTTTATCCAGGCTGGTGTGGAACACACATTTGAGACGCTTGGGCTTAAGAGAACTCTCTCCCTTGCATGACATGGAGTTTTAAAGGATTTTTTCCCCTCCCCACCACAGTGTTCCCTGTCTAAATTTTTTAAGCCTTTGGACTCTATCCTACAAAAATGCAAAAGCACAAGTGCACGAGGATTTTCACTGCAGCTCTATTTGTAATAGCATTCCATTGGAAGCAACCCAAATGTCAATCAACTGGAAAGTGGTTGAAGAAATTATGGGACATACATAATCTGGAGGACTATGCTTTCCTTAAAAAGAATGAGGTAGTTTTATACATAGTACTCGCTTCAAAATCATAGTTCACTGCTCTGCTCAAAACCCTTCAGCCCTTCCAGTTGCATTTACATAAAATTCAAACTTATTCCCCAGGATAAAATGCCCTGCATGGGGGGCTGTGCCTGCCTTTCTGATCTTGGAGTTTGCATTCTCCCTCCTCCATTCGGATTCAGCAGGATGGCCTTCTCCATCAGTGTCCCCTCGCTGCTCCCCACTCACGCTCGCTGCCACCACAAATCCTTTGCACCTGATGTTTTCTCAGCTGGGAATGTCCTTCCCTTGACCAATGTTTCTCAGCCTTACTCACACAGTAAAACCATCTGCATTCCAGGCCGCATCCCAAACCAATCAATTCAGAATCTCCAGAGTGGTACCCAGGCACCAAAGTGGTGGTTTGGTTTGGGTTGCTTGTTTGTTTTTAAGCTTCCCAGGTGATTCCCTGAACAGCCCTGCTTGAGAACCAGGGTGGCTTCACCTGGTGGCTCCTCTCCAACATTCAGGGCATAATTCAAATGTCACCTCCTCAGAGAAAAGATGATTACACTACTTTTCAAACCAAAGATAGATAACTGGTAGAGTTGAAAAAGAACAATATAAGCAAAAGATGAGTACAAAATGAAACTGAATTTGTAAACATAAAGATGGTAAGTATGAGATGGCATACACTGAAAAGGCAACAGAGCAATATAAAGGCAGATGGAATTTAAATTTCAGTTTGCTCACTTGTGAACTGTGATCTTGTAGCAGCAGTTACCCACTCTCTCTGAGCCTATATGAAACGCGGATAATCATACCCACCTTGAAGAGTTTTTTAAGGAATAACAAGACCACACATGGCACATAATGAACACTAGGTAAATAGTATTAGCTACTGTTAAGTAACAAAATGATTTTTTGAAGCAGTAATGCTTCAGAATTCCAAGAAAATAGAAAATGTCAAGTGTCTGGGGATCCGAGAGGGCTTCTCCAAGTAAGTAGAATTTAATTTTCGCCTTAAAGTAAAGCTAGAATATGGGCAAGAGGAGAGAATGGTGAGGGTTGTGAGTGGCATCCCAGGAGACAGGGAACAGGAGGGACAAAGATCAGAGGTAGAATTTTGCAGAGTGTGTTTGGGGAAGAGGGAGTTAAACAAGAGGAAAGAGCTTGCCCAGAATGACAGTGCAGCAGTATGTCAGGATGGGCGAACCTTCTGTTTTCTGTCATACAGCATCTTTTCAGCACTGGCATTTCCCTGAATTAAATTGTGTCGGAGAGCAAGTCTCTGATTGGAAGCAGATCCATCAGGCGTAGAGGCAGAGAGGTGGGGGTGGTGGGAGACACTGCCTTCTTCGACAGGAACTGGCGTGGCCTCTTGGAGGCTGACTCTGGGCCATGAATTAGCCAGCCTCAAAGAAGCAAGCTTGTAAGGTTTCCCAGGGACAAACCACAAACCAGTTCCGCAGCCCTTGGTGCCCCCGTGGGAAACCCCCAACTACCTAGGGTTGAGGGGTGGAGCCCAGCTCTGTCTGTGTGAGTCAAGGTCCTGGGTTGCCTTCAGTTTCCTGCAGCCAAGGAACATTCAACGAAGGAACTACTAACAAAGGGCAGGCAGGGTTATGAATGCTGCAGGAGTCCTGAGAGGGACTGCCAACCTGTAGCCGGGGTGCGCTGGGGGAACACATACCCTAGTCTCTCTGTTTGTCTGCCCTCTTCTGCAGGTGACTTCTCATTGGCCAAGCCCAAGCCGGAAGCCAGAGGGCAAGGGTGTCCGTTGATGCAATCCATACAGGTCAGCCCCTGGGGCTCAGAGCGGGATGGAGGTGTGCAGAGAGTGGATCTGGAACGCCCAGCACAGCGAACAATCTGACAGAATGACAAGCCCACAGAAGGGGCTGATCACCAGCCTGCATCCTCAAGGGATCCCCCTTAGTGGGTGCCCTCCTCACCTTCCTCTCTACTTCCCACCTCCACCCCCTACACGTGTAATTGATCAACCAGCCTTGCCAACTGGACCTCCTAGTATCTCTCAAAAATATACTCTGCTCACACAATATACCTAATTCCATAGGGATTAAAGATTTATGGTTTTACTTCTTTTTTTTTTTTTTTTTTTTTTTTTT
>RJWK010025852.1:8312-27504 GCA_004363435.1 Platanista minor | reverse complement strand
TTTTTTTTGCGGTACGTGGGCCTCTCACTGTCGTGGCCTCTCCCGTTGCGGAGCACAGGCTCCGGACGCGCAGGCTCAACGGCCACAGCTCACGGGCCCAGCCGCTCCACGGCATGTGGGATCCTCCCGGACCGGGGCACGAACCCGCGTCCCTTGCTTCGGCAGGCGGACTCTCAACCACTGCGCCACCAGGGAAGCCCGAGAATGCTGCTTTTTATTTCATGTTATTTTTTACCTTGCCAGGAGAGGGCAGCCAGTCCCCACACTGAAAACCACCTAACAAATTAAATTTCAAGCTTGCATCTACCATTTTCGGAAAGTGTAATACACGAGATTTTTTTTTAAAGCTTACACCAGCTGTCCATTCTAATGACCATAATTGGAAGCTTGAGGCATACAAAGAGCACTAAACCAGGAGTCAAACAAACAAATCTGAATTTGGAACATCTTTGCCCTAGATCTCAGCAATTCTGTGTCTGCAGGCAAGTTGATGAACATCTAGAAGATTTCTTTGTCTGCAAAATAGATATAATAATACCAGAACTGCCTCCTCAAAGTGTGGCAAATAATGAATGGAGTGATGTTCCTGAAAGCCCTGTGTTCATTTATTCATTCATCTCTTCGCTTATTCAGTCAATGCATTTAAGGCTTAATATGTTGCAGTTCTGGATGCCAAAATCTGAAGATGAGTATCACACGGACTCCGCCTTCAAACAGTGCTTTGCTAACTGAATAGAAATAGGACAGTGGTGCTATAACTGGGCTGCAAACAAAGTAATAGGCTGATGAGGCCCCTGTCTGCTTTATAGCCCTGCCCTGTTGTCCTCATCTCCCACTATTCTGCCCTGCGCTCACTCCATTCCAATCATACAGGTCTCCCAACTGTTCGACTCAACAAATTCCCTCCTTCTTTGGGGATTTGTATTTCCTATTCCTTGCCTGGAGTACTCTTCCCTTAGTTATCCACATGACTCACTTTTTTTTTTTTAAACATCTTTATTGGAGTATAATTGCTTTACAGTGGTGTGTTAGTTTCTGCTGTATAACAAAGTGAATCAGCTCTACATATACATATATCCCCATAACTCCTCTCTCTTGCGTCTCCCTCCCACCCTCCCTATCCCACCCCTCTAGGTGGTCACAAAGCACCGACATGACTCACTCTTAGGGGTTGATTTTTAGATCTCTTCTCACCTGTACAATCCTTAGAGAGGCTCCTCCGTGCACATTATTTAAAATAGCATCTCACTTACTCTCTTTCACTCTCTCTCAGTCTGAGAATTAAGACCTCACTCCCTAAGGCATCTATTGTGTGTAATGAATTAACTTGTCTCCTATGTGACTAGAATGATAATAGTTATGCTTCATGTTTAGAAAAATTGAGAAAATTTGAGCCTCACAAATCACTTTCTGTGCTCTGATGAGAGAAGGAAGTTGAGTCTGTGGTTTAGTTTCTTCATAAAACTTCACTTACCAGATACTGTATTGTGAATATATTTGTTAATTTGGTTTTTTTCTCCTTTTTCCTCACTAAAACACAAGCTCCAAGAAGATAGGAATGATGGCTTGTTCACTGCTGTTTCTCCATCACCTAGACCAGTGCCTGGCAATATGCCTTTGTGGGATGAATGAATGAATGGATGACCAATGAATGAATGAATGTTCAGAAAGCACTGGAGAGGCAACTCTTGATCTGGATCGACTAAGATAAGCAGAATTTTACTTGGTAGATGGGAGTGGGAAAGGTATTCCAAACAGTAAAACAGCATGGCTTGGTGAAAAGGGCTTGTAAACTTAAGTGTGCCATATCCAGGTAAAATAGTGGCTTTCTGAAGTAGTAAATCCACACTCTTTTTAGCTTTTCTAGGGTTTTTTCTCCTTTGAGTAGTATTATACACTGTATATATATTGTATTATTCACAATATATTTGTAACAAAATAAGTCATATTCCCTGAGCAGACCTCCACCTGTTGACGGTCTGTGTGCTCAGGAAAGTATAGATTTTTACATTAGCCTAAATGCTATATATAATTGAAATTTAATCTACCACCGAAAATATTATTAGATAAAATTTCAAACCCAACACGTTATCTTGGCTTATCAGAGTTATTCTTTTCTTACTAATAAAAAAACCACAGGTCAACTCATTGATTAAAACAATAATATTCTTCCAGTGTGAGAGTCTCTTTTTTTTTTTTTTTTTTTTTTTTTTTAGTAGTGAAGTGTGTATGCAATGACCATTAGATCTGTGCTATTTAAAGTGTGGTCCCGGGACCAGTGCTGGTCCTTGCACAGTCCTTCCAGGTCTGCAATGAGATAAGCAAATCAAGTGAGAGGACACAATACATTTAGAAACTTTCATAGAAATTTGACAGCATAATTTTATATGTAATTTATTTTATTTTTATTACATTTTCCAAAAGTACGAGTCTGCAATGGATTGAGAAAACAAAATAAACCAAACCCTGGTCTTTCAGTACAGGTAATTTGAGGAACATTGCTCTACAGTGTGATTTGTGGACTGTCTTTAGTCCCACAAAGTCTGAACTATCAGAGACACTGGAGATTTAGCTTGGATGGAGTCCAACTAGCCTCAAGCTTCAGGCAGGTGGCAGTACCTGCTAATAGTGCTGAGAGCTGATTTTTATCAGGCACTTACTATGTTTAGACATCATGCTAAAAACTTGAAAGATATTCTTTAGAGTAAGGGATGCAGAAAAGTAAAAGTAGTAAAAGTATGGTGGGGAGAGGAGGTGCCATGAAAATCTCAGGTGTTTCTTGGTCTGCGCCAGCCATACTTCGTTTGGGGATAATATTTTCCTATAGAAAGTCTAGAATGCCAACCACTCCACTGATGGTTATGCTGATTTGAACATTATCTCTCTCTTAGTACTGTGTTTGTTTTAGTAACGTTTTGAGAATTTAAACCATTAAACTCATACGTAGGTACAGGAAAGGCTAAGAGTTCCAGGTTACTTTGTTTGTTTGTTTAAATATGCCTTGGAGACCTGGTGAGGACTCAAAAGATTAATAAAGCCTCTTGCTTCAGGAAACCTGGTGTACTTGACCCTGGGACAAAGGCATTAGTGACCAGGATCTGGGTCTTGTTGCATGAAGATCTTGCTGTAGCTGGTTCAGTTCTAGGTGGGCTGGGCCAGTACGTTGTTTAGAAGCCCTAGAATTCCCAACCTCATTGTCCATTGTGGTCTTTTCAAAAGCATCCAGAGGATGTGCATTGATAACATTCTATAGATTAAAAGGACAGGCAAGCTGTTATGTAGTTTCCTGTATTTGGAAACTCTGTGGGCCATTCTGGGCAACCCTGCTAGTAAAACGCAGGCAGTGAAACGTGAGGAGCAGTAGAGCCTACGTCATGCCTGCACTAACTCAGAAGTATGCCTGAATGGAATGGGAGGATGTGCCCTAGATAAGCTAGATTTCACTAGCAGTGTTTCATCTCACTTTGTGCTGAAGGGTTAGCAAATATTGTATAGAAATATGTCATAGAAGGGAAACGTAAACACTGTCTTACTAGAATAAATAGCCCAAGAAGCCATCTCTTCTCAAACAGGGATTCAGAATTCAGGGCCCTGGTTGTGCCGTGATTACTCATATGAGAATATGAATCTTAAGACGAAGGCTCCTGAGAGAAATCCAGCCATGCTTCTTAAAATTTTTAATAGAAATTGTAAAACTGAACTGAAACTCGTATGCACAAATCCTTAAGGCTTTTATGCCTCTGTGATCAGGCATATTCATGTAACGTAGCATTGCCAGATTTAGCAAATGAAAATCTAGGACACCCAGTTCAACTTGAGTTTCATTAAAACAGTGACTATTTTTTAGTATAACTATATCCCATGCAATATTTGGTATTTAGTATAAGTGTGCCTCAGGCAATGCTTTGAAAAGACCACAGTGGACAATGAGGTTGTGAATTCCAGGGCTTCTAAAAAAAATATTGCCCCCAGCCCATCTAGAACCATGCAATATTTTGGACATACTTATAAGAAAACATATTCCTTGATTTTCTGAAATTCAAATTTACCTAGCATTATCGGTAAAAAGATGTGGGAACAGATAAAAAGATGCATCAGAAGCGAGTGGTTAAGCTAAGATAACGATCAGGCATTGAGTACTTACTATCTACCAGGTTCTGAATTGAGAGTTTTGTACATATAGCTCATTTAAATTTCATAGCACTCATAGAAGAAAGACATAGCATTAAAAAACTTATTTTACAGATGTGGAAACTCAGGCTTGGAGAAGTTAAGTCACTTGTCTAAGGTCAAACAGCTACTGAGTCACAGAGCTAGTATTCAAGCTCACATTTAACTTTGCCCTGGACTCAAATACTTCAGTGTAGTCCAAGTGGCGTTTAATAGTACTTTGGAAGCAGATGGACTAAAAGAAACACACACACACACACCCACACACACACACACACACACACACACACACACACACCCACACACCCTTCACATCAGCAAAGCATCACTGGGAGTAATTCTCCTTTAGTATTCTCCAACCATGAAATCAGTGGTTTCCAAACTTTTCAGTTATGGAGGATCCCCCTCCCTCATTTTAATTTCTCATGGTTCAAATGAGTACTTGTGGTAGTTTAATTTTTGTTGTCTAAAAAAACCCACATAATGACAGAAAGTAGCAAAGTTAAGTTGTGCTTTAAAATGGATTCATATATGATTTTCACAGCAGCAACAAACAGCATATGAAACACAGTAAAAAAAATATATATGTATCTTGAGATCACTTATTTATTCTACAAATGATGTTTGGTGAGAAAAGAGTTTTGCGGGTCACTTTATATAATCTGAGGCTCTCCTCACTCTTATATCCAAGTGTCTATGTCCCACTTGTTGGGAATCTTTAAACTACAGCAATTAAATCTTAGAGATAGACCCAGAATGAATGAGCTTCCTTTCCCTGAATGCAGAGATGAGCTCAAAGGAAAAGAAACATACTAGAGTTGGGGAGAAGAAATGCGAGGGGCAGGGTGATGGAAGGGCCATGTTTGATTCTGGACCATCGCAGGTGCTTCTGGTGCCCCGCCCACATCCGCCTAGAGGCTTTAGAGTGCAAACAGCACATGAAACTCTTTACTAGAAGGCTTTTTCTGCCACCACCCCCCGCCCCCCACTTCTTGTGTTCAGCCAATAGCAAGCGAGTCTGGAAATGGCAGGAAGTTCCAGCCACGAAGAAACCCTTAACATGACCTTCCTTGCCTCTTGGATGGGAAGACTGAGATTCTGGCCTTCCACAGTCTTCCCCGGGCCAGCAGGGCTGAGCCCCAGCTGCCTACAGTAGTCGCCTGCTCATTAATGCACTCGGAACCGGCCACCTTCCCTTTCCTGTCTCACTTCTCCCCTCCCCTCTAAATGCTTATTGGGACCGCCTCGCAATTAAACTACTTGCATCCATTCTGATCTCACTATCTGCTTCTGGGAGAATCCAAGGTTAAGGTATGGATTAGAAAGTTTTTTTTTTTTATATTTTCAAACTCTGCCACAGGTACTAATACTAGAAAAGATTAGCTTCAGTTCTTTTTCTGATACTCAGCGCCTTGAGAACGAGTCTAGCCTTTTGAGAGTTAGGAGGTTGGTGAGCCTGGTTAATGTCAATTCTGGACAGAGGGGCCCAAGTAGTTACTAACAACATATGCAAATAGAGCCTGACGCCAATTATTCTTGCGTAGATTTTTCTCCTCTGTAAATTTTGGTCACTGTAAATAAAGAATTGACAGATTTTAAAAATACAGTACATAGTAGATAACTGGTGTCCTTCAGTGCCTCCCTCCTGGCATCTTTTTTGGGCATTTTCCTTGAACTTAGCCTATGAAAGAAAAATTCGATCTTTCATTTGGTGAAAACATTGTGTAATAATAAAACAGAACAATGTATCCGTTCAGTCCCATGCCAGGCAGTGTGGGGTAGTAAAAGTGAAATTAAACTGGGGGTTGGCAGCCCTGATTTCTGCACGATCTTGGGAAGCCCTGTAGCATCTCCAGGTCCTATTTTCCTTAGGGACTGAATAATCTCTAAGAATTCATCCACCAGTAAATGTGTATGATCTCTTGCACCAATAAAAGTCCCAGTATAAATTGCAGAAGTGAAAGGATGCTAGATCATGGGCAGGCTTCAACGTCTCAAGCCTTCCTGCTCAACCATCCCTGGAAAGAGGTCATGCTTGCAGTATCTTGAATACCTCTGAAGATAGGTGTATGGTTAGGATAGGCTGGAAGAGTGGTTCTTAGGGTGATTTTTTGCTCCCAGGGGACTTTTTGCAATATTTGGAGACATGTTTGGTTGCTTCAAGTGGGGAGGAGGAGTGCTAGTGGTACCTAGTAGTTAGGGATACTTCTAAACATCATACAGTGCACAGGATGGCCCCCACATCAAAGAATTATCAGACCCAGAATGTCATCAACGCCGAGGCTGAGAAATCCTGGGCCAGAGTAAGCTAACACATAGACCAAAGCATCTAATGGCTCAAAACAATAGAGATTTATTTATTTTTGCTTCCATATCAGTTTACGGTGCTTCAAGTTAGACTAGGATGGAGTTGAGGGAGTCAAAGGGGATGGACCCAGTTCTTCTGCATGTAAGATGCCGTCTGATGATGCTCTTCTCATTTTCAGCATATTGTTTTCAAGACCGCACCAGGGTCCCTCCATTCCAGCTGGCTGGAACAGGGAAATGGTATGGCAGAGCATGTGAGAGATTTATATGGGCCAAATCTGACAGTAACACGCAGCTCTTGCTCTTATATTCCATTGGCTAGAAGTCAGTCAATGGCTACTCCTAACTGCAAGGCAAGTTGAGAGTTATGGACTAATTACTTACCCAGAAAGAAGAGGAAAGTGTATCGCTGACTAGTTAGCACTCTCCGCCCTAATGGGTAACCGCACCACTTCCTTTATCATAAAAATGAGAGTGATAATAATGTCCTTACTTGTTGAATACTCATATGTTTTCTGAATTTGTATGCCTTTTGGGCATTTACTTATTTAATTCTCCCAGCTGCCTAATGGGGTACATCTTGTTGTTATCTCCATTCTGCATTTCAGGAAACTGAGTCATGAGAGGTTAAATAATCTCTCCAAAGTATTCAACTAGTAAGTGTCAGAGCCCAGTTGTGAACCCAGGCTGTGTGATGTGAAAATCTGGACTCTACTCATTCTACTGCCATTGTCGTTTTCTCCTTTCTGGTTATTATTTCTTCTGTTGAATCAGAGCCTGCCTTTCTGTAAGCCCTGCCCCCCACGATCTGCTGGTCATACTTTTGTCATTGGGGAGAAATAGGCGAAGCTTATTTAGACTTTCTAACCCAGGGAAGTAGAAGTATGCGTAGAAGTCAAGAGATGCTGGGCCAGGTTGATGGCAGTGAGAATGGGAAAGAAGCAGGCGGATATAAGAGATGTAGCATCCACAGGATAGCAGCTCAACCAGTGAGTATTAGATCTGAGACATAGTAAGTGCTCAAGAGCTGTTTTTCTAAGTGAAGAAGATGTGAGTGCAGAGAGAGTTCAGAGTTCCCCAGCAGTAGGGTTAGAAATAGCCACATAAGATTTACGGGTAACCTGGATGGTCTGTGTCTACTCACAGATAATCAACTTTAACAGGGAAAATATTAGTTTCCATTGGGGATTTCATTTTTGGGGGTGGTCTGGCAATGAAGAGGTCCATGGGGACTTTTGACTCCATCTCAATCATTTAGTTTTCATTTGTTGTTTTAGAAATACCAGTAAAACGTCATGAATCACATGAAGTTTTGAGTTAGATCAAATAAATTTTAGAAGATGTTTTGAGCAAATAAATTGTTTACTGCTCCTGGAAGGGGACAGATTTCTTCCGTTACTAATTTGTATGAATCACTTTTTAATAAACAAGAAGATGATTTTGTTTTGTTCTTTTAATGCAAAATATACTTTAAAAGAAAAATAGCAGATGTCCAAAAAATATTTTAAGAGGTATAAATTTCCATGGCCTAAAGTTTTTTTTTTTTACCTTATTTCAGAAATTTGGCCACGACTATTGAGAGAGAGCTTTGGTTATCAAAAAAGGAGGAGGTATATTTTTATGCCCCAATAAGTATATATTATATAGCGGCTACTCAAACTGACAACTTGAAGAATTTAAAATACAACTCCCTAACCTGACAGTGTGATGAACACAGAGCCTAGGGGATCACTGCATCAGAACGCCCCTTTCTTTTTTTTTTTTTTTTTTTTTTTTTTTTTACGGTACGCGGGCCTCTCTCTGTTGCGGCCTCTCCCGTTGCGGAGCACAGGCTCCGGACGCGCAGGCTCAGCGACCATGGCTCACGGGACCAGCCGCTCCGCGGCACGTGGGATCTTCCCGTACCGGGGCATGAACCCATGTCCCCTGCGTCGGCAGGCGGACTCTCAACCACTGCGCCACCGGGGAAGCCCGCCCCTTTTCTTCTTGATGAATGCATTAGTAAAAGGCTTAGGGATGATTTCAAGAAGTTCTCTGTGCCCTTACTGACCTATGAACTAATATTTTATTGTCTGCGGACCTGAGAGAGTTTTTCCTCTTGTGTGAAACATTGGTCCTGGCTTTTAGGAAATTCTAATAGGACTAAGAAAAGCCAACAGAGAGCAATGTGGGACAATATCTAGGATGGCATGGATAGCACCATTCTATTTCAGGTCCATGGTAGATATTACTAATTGATCACAACATCCTGCTGCTGAGCCTGTGCGATACCCTTGCCTTCTCAGTGCCATGCTCCCAGCAGCCACTGTCAATTAGTTACAGTTTTCCAGTGAGATGAAACCAATTGTTCACCCCGTGTTAGATACCTGTGTGGCTGTGGAAATTTACAGAAGGGAGAAAGCAGTCAGGGTGGGATTGAAAGTCTTGTGGGAGTGGATAGTAGGATACACAGAGGTGGAAATGTGTGTGGTGAGTGTGTGCAGTACATGCACAAAAGATAAGAGGGCAGTATTACAGAGACTCAGTTGATGAATTGGGCGGTGATTATCCAGAACTTCGGAGGAAAACATTATGGAGCTTTCTCAAGAAATTAAAAATAGCACTACCATATCCATCAATTCCCCCTTCTGGGAATATATCCAAAGGAAATGAAACAGATATCTCCAAGAGATACCTGTACTCCCACGTTCATTGCCAAACTGTTTACAGTAGCCAAGGTATGGAGACAGCCTAAGTATCCATCATGCATGAATGGAATCTAGAAACAAAAGAACTTTGGAAAATAAGAGTAGATCAAATTAGGAAGATACCAAAAATCACACAGAGGACTTTAGGGTTCTGGTGATAGGAATGGAGAAATGGTATACTAGAAGAGAGAAGGCTGTGCACACCAAAGAGATGAGAAATGGGGCGTATTCGACAATATAAGACAGTGGGGGTCACATGGAGGCAATTCGGTCCCCCAGGGGACATTTGTAATGTCTGGAGATGCTGTTGGTTGTCACAACTAGTGGAGGGGGTGGTTCTACTGGTGTCCAGTGGTAGAGGCCAGGGATGCCGCTAAACATCCTATGATGCTGTGCACAGTTCTCCACAGCAAAGAACTTTCCAGCCCAAAATGTCAGTGGTGCTGAGGTTGGTAACCCTGATATAGGATAACTGCTGTAAGAAATAACCCCACGTCTTAGCGACTTAACAAATATCTATCATGCTCATGAAAAGACCAAAGCAAGTGGTTTAGGTCAGGTGGCAATCCTGGGAGTTCTCCTTCAAGTAGACACTCAGGGATCCAGGCACCTAACTTTGTGTAAAGCCATTGTCTTTTTTTTTTTTTTTTTTTTTTTTTTTTGAGGTACGTGGGCCTCTCACTGTCACAGCCTCTCCCGTTGCGGAGCACAGGCTCCGGACGCGCAGGTTCGGTGGCCATGGCTCACGGGCCCAGCCGCTCCGCGCCATGTGGGATCTTCCCGGACCGGGGCACGAACCCGTGTCCCCTGCATCGGCAGGCGGACTCTCAACCACTGCGCCACCAGGGAAGCCCAAGCCATTGTCTTTTAAATGTAGGCACCAAGGGAGTCATGGAAGGGGTAGGAGATTGTGTTTGTAGAGAAGTCACACTTGCTGTTATTATGTACCTAGGACCAGAAGTGACCCATCATTTCCACTCACATCCCTTTGGTAAGAACTAGTCATATGGCCTCACCTAAATGTAAGATGGCTGAGAAATATGGTTTAGCTCTGTGCCCAAGAAGAAGAAATGGGTCTCCTTGAAGGTGGTCTTGAGTCTTATTCCTCTTTGAAGTCTCAGCTCACTTGGGCATAGTTCACTGTCCATGTTTCATGCATGAATGAATGGAGGTGTAGAAATAAAGAAGGTGAGAATAAAGCCTTTGCTGTTGTTATTGTTGTTGGTTTGTTTTTTACCGGGGTCTCCTGGAGGAGAGAATGGTGATTTAAGATGTAGAACATGATGAGTTTTCAGTCATGGTAAAATGTTCTAATAGAACCAGACCCTAAAATATTAGATAAGAGTGCAGCATTGGAGATGTAGTTTGGGCAACAATTATCAGTTGAGTGAATTTCACTGCTATATCCCTGGAGCCCAGTTCAGAACCTGGCACAGAATAGGTGATTAATAATATTTTGGGGGCTTCCCTGGTGGCGCAGTGGTTGAGAGTCCGCCTGCCGATGCAGGGGACACGGGTTCGTGCCCCGGTCCGGGAAGATCCCCCATGCCGTGGAGCGGCTGGGCCCGTGAGCCATGGCTGCTGAGCCTGCGCGTCCGGAGCCTGTGCTCCTCAGTGGAAGAGGCCACAACAGTGAGAGGCCCACGTACCGCAAAAAAATAAATAAATAAAATAAAAATAAAAATTTTGTTGAATGCATGGGTCAATGTGTGTTTCAATATTAGAAATGAGGAAAAGAATAACTTTCCCTTTTATTAGAATGGAAAGAAACCTGATGCTAATATATCTGTGTGTCAGTTAGCTATTGATGCATATTAAACCACCCCAAACCTCAGTGGTTTCCACAAATAAACATTGACCATTGGTCACATACCTTCGAGTCAGCTGAGCAGTCCTTCTGGTCTTGCCTGGGCTGTCTCGTGCATATGCAGTCAGCTGTGGGTCCTGGAGGTGGCTCTGCTGATCTTGGCTACCTCTCTCCTGTGTTTAGAAGTTGGCTGCTGTAGGGTGGTCATGGTGAGAAAACTGGGTTCCTTTACGTATGGTTTCCATCAGACTCTCCTGAGCTTTTCTCATGGTATGGGCAAAGATCCATGAGAGAGAGTAGATGCGTTCAAGAGCTCTTAAGGTGTAGGCTTAAAACTGGTCTCATCACTTCTGCCACTGCCTACTTAGCCAAAACAATGTCCAAGACCAGCTCATATTCAAGGGTGGGGAAATAGGCCCAACTCTTGATGGCAGTAGTTGCAAAGTCACGTTTCAAAGTGTGTGGATATGGAGAGTCTCTTAATTAGCACCATCAAATAAAATCAGTCAGTCACAGTGTGGAAGGAGGTTACTACATAGCACGGAAAGAGGGAACACTAACCTTGATTTGTTCACTTTTGAGCATCCTGATCTCCAGGATAATTGATGAGATTCTTAGAATAATTTCAAAACCATTTTTATTATTTGATTTGTAAAGAATTAATTAAAATTCTAGTGTATTCCCTGCACTTTAAAAATAAGTATCTTTCAGACTAAGCTAATCTCCTTATATGTTAAATCCTGGCTCAGCTTGCCGCGGGTGTATCCTAACCATTTTCATGTCATGATATGTAGAGAAAATAATTGTAATTTTGTGGCACATTGGAGTAAAAGGACAAGGCTGCTTGTGGTTGGGGGCACTAGCCTTGGGGGCTCTGGCTATCCCAGGTCCCACCTGGCTGGACTGAAGTCTTCCCACCTCTACACATCTATAACCCAGCAGCAGGGTGGGCTGGTTAGGATGTTCTGTAGTGGACCGAAATAATAACGAGTCCAGTGACTCTCACCACTTATTTGCAGGATCGAGCATGGAAGACAGGCATATTGACTCTCAATCCCATGCACTTTCCATAAAACCATGTTGTCTTTAAAGATATGTCTGCAGTCAACACATGTTTATCAAGTGCCCACTGTTTGTCTTGAAATGTGCAAGGCACTGAGGGTGATGTAGAGGAGGTATAAGGCCTGGTCCTTATCCTCCCTGGGGTTAGGGAAGGGACTCTCATCCACCTACTTTGGTGTCTTTTCTGGCCCAGTGTCAAGTCTAACGCAAGGTAAGGAGGCAAGCACCAATCTCTTCCGGAGTTGCAAGCTTTGCATAGTCTTCCTCCTCTGTTTTAGTAACTGCATTTCAACACAGCTTAATCCACAGAAGCACAGGAAAAATAATCAGTTTACTTAAGAATCCCTGACAATATGAGGCAATATGAGGCTTGTATAGCCCAACGCAGGAGATCCTCTGGTTATGCTACTTTTGCATTATTTTAAACATGTTCATTTCCTGTGATAAAATTACTACTAATTATTTACTAGTTAATTGTTGGGAGAGGGGAATCACTTACATATTACTACATAGTAAGCCACTTTAAAACTCAGTAGCTCCACATAGAAAGGAACAAAATTGGGTCATTTGTAGAGACATGGATGGACCTAGAGACTGTCATACAGAGTGAAGTAAGTCAGAAAGAGAAAAACAAATAACGTATATTAACGCATATATGTGCAGTCTAGAAAAATGGTACAGATGAACCAGTTTGCAAGGCAAAAACAGAGGCACAGATGTAGAGAACAAACGTATGGACACCAAGGGGGGAAAGCGGCGGGGGTGGTGGTGGTGGGGTGAATCGGGAGATTGGGATTGACATGTATACACAAATATGTATAAAATAGATAACTAATAAGAACCTGCTGTATAAAAAATAAATAAGTAAAATAAAATTCAAAAGTTCAACAAACAAACAAAAAAACCCCCAGAAAACTCAGTGGCTCCAAGCAAGGTCGAAAAACTTTTTCTGGAAGGGGTCAGATAGTATTTTCAGCTTTGTGGGCCATCTGATCTCTCTCACAGCTATCCACCTCTGCCACTGTAGTGCTAAAGCAGCCCTACGAAATACATGAATGAATGGGAGTGGCTGTGTTCCAATCAAACTATTTATGGACACTGTGATTTGAATTTCATATAATTTTTACGTGTCACAAAATCTTCCTGTGGTGTTTTTTTCCTACCCTTTAAAAATCTAAAATCCATAAATAGCTGGCTGGTGGATGAGTTAGGTGGCAGCTGGATTTTGGTCTGCAGGCCATAGTTCATGGCCTCCTGGCCTAAAAGGACCATCATTACCACTTGTTAGTCTTCAGGTTTGTGCATGGTGTAGCGTGGGTAGGGGTGTGGTGGGCTGATGTAAGCTTGTGCCCAGTGACTTTGCTTCAGGCTCTGGATCCAGCCAGTCTTGGCTTCTCACCAGGTGAAGGATAATGTTCTCATTTGTGTGTTCATTTTGGGGCTCAGGCTTAGTGGGAAAGGCTCCTGAGTGAGGCTCTTTTCATGGCCATGGCCATGGCACGAGAGAGCAAGCCTAGTCACCTAGGCGTGTTAGTTGCCTCATTCAGGCTAGCATTCCACTGGTCAGAACAAGTCAGGTGGTGGAACTGGAAATCAACAGGCAGGAAAATACATTCTTTAGTGAGAGCGACTCCATACATTGTGAATTCAGGAAACTGTGAAGAAATGGGGCTGTTAATGTGACCTACATTCCTTTTCTTTACTGAAAGGTGTAATGATCTCCACCTTATTTTCCCTCCAACTTTATTCAAGACAGAAAAGAAAGGAATATAAAAAACTAAAAATAGAACTACCATACGACCCAGCAATCCCACTACTGGGCGTATACCCTGAGAAAACCATAATTCAAAATGAGTCATGTACCACAATGTTCAGTGCAGCTCTGTGTACAGCAGCCAGGACAGGGAAGCAACCTAAGTGTCCATCGACAGAGGAATGGATAAAGAAGATGTGGCACATATATACAATGGAATATTACTCAGCCATAAAAAGAAACGAAGTTGAGTTCTTTGTAGTGAGGTGGGTGGACCTAGAGTCTGTCGTACAGAGTGAAGTAAGTCAGAAAGAGAAAAATAAATACCGTATGCTAACACGTATATATGGAATCTTGAAAACAAGAATGGTTCTGAAGAACCTAGGGGCAGGACAGGAATAAAGATGCAGATGTAGCGAATGGACCTGAGGACACGGGGAGGGGCAAGGGTAAGCTGGGATGAAGTGAGAGAGTGGCATGGACATATATACACTACCAAATGTCAAATAGCTAGTGGGAAGCAGCGGCATAGCACAGGGAGATCAGCTCGGTGCTTTGTGACCACCTAGAGGGGTGGGATACGGAGGGTGGGAGGGAGACGCAAGAAGGAGGAGATATGGGGATATATGTATATGTATAGCTGATTCACTTTGTTATAAAGCAGAAACTAACACACCACTGTAAAGCCATTATACTCCAAAAAATATATTAAAAAATAATTGAATTTTATACTTAAATGGGTGAATTGTGCGGTATGTGCATAGTATCTCAATAATGTTGTTACATTTAAAAAAAAAAAAGGAATACATAATCCATCTTAGATCCGGAGGGAATAGCTTCCTGTGACTACTACTCTTAATCATTTGCAGGAAAATACCATTTATAATTTTGCCTTCATTTGATATCGCTTTTACTGGAAAGTACACATTACACATTTTTGACTGGGCATTCCATGGCCTAATCTGATACACTAAAGGTCAACCAAATGTTTTCTGTGAGAGGATTTCAAGCCATCAGCTGCTGTCTGTGAATAGCCTTTGTTTAGCATCGTAAGATTCCCCGTTACCCCAGAGGTCCTCTTGTTCTGCACACTGGAGGTGAGAGTTTATTCCTGGAAGTGGGGTCTATGAAACCACTGGACCTTTTCCTGCAATGGCTGTACCCACGTCATTAGCCGAGGGCTGTTTCACACAGCTTTTTTTTTTTTTTTTTGCCTTTAGCCACATTCCTTCCACTTCACCATTTGTTGATGCAACTTTTAACACAGGACAATGTGTCTTATATTTTTCTAACCTTTCTTACTTTCTGGATTTCTTTTCTGATAATCTTCTGGAGTTTAGACTTATGACTTTAAGTTCCTGAATAGAACATTTCTGAAAACAGCACCACTTTTTTTTTTTTTAGCATGCACCCTGAATTTTAAAAATAATAAATCAATGAACAATCATCTCCCTGCAGCAAAACATCAAGGAGGACGAAGAATGTGAACAGTCAACCTGCCAGGCTGGGAGGGTCACTTAGCTTTGCAGGACCTCAGTGTTTGCATCTGAAAATAAAAGTCACTCCCAACTTGGAAATTATGTGATTCTGAGGTGCCACAAAAAGTACAAAACTGAAATTCTATATAGCATTTAAGATAAAAATTCCAAGAAATTTTTTTTATCATCTGGATATAGGCCATATATTGGACGAAAAAACATTTTTCTTAATCCCCCAGGTTCTTCCCTTCTTTTCTACTGCCAACCCTTCCTGGTCCTAGGTACCAAAAATCTCAAATTTTATTTTCTTTAGCTGGTAAGGTGATATGAGTCTTTGATGAGCTTCTTACGGACAAATGTATGTCTCCCCCAAATTCATATGTTGAAGTTCTCACTCTCAGTTTGACTGTATTTGGAGTAAGGAAGTAATTAAGGTTAAATGAGGTCATAAGGGTGGGGCCTGATCCGATAGGATTAGTGTCCTTATAAAAAGAAACATCAGAGGGCTTGCTCTCTCTCATTCTCTCTGTGTGCACACACAGAGGACAGGGGACATTCCCCTAACTTTACATTTTCATAGTTAATTACATGATACTGGGTATGTCATGGAGAAGAAATCCAAAAGAAAGTATACTTTCCCTTTTGATCTAGATAATATATACAGCTACAACTATGGCAAGACTTCTTGTGATATATTTAGTAGTTAAAACTTCAAGAAAACACCATGGTGGTTGAGAGGGAAAACCCTGGAGCCAGAGCGTAGGGTAGTTAGATCCTTGCTCTCCTTCCCACTGGAACTTGTGTGAGTTGGCAAGTTGCCCAAATTCTCTATGCCAGGTCTGTAAAAAGGGGGAAATAATTACATCTACCTCATAAGGTTGCTGTGCAGATTAAATGAATTAATATTTGTAAAATGTCTAGAATGGTATATTACACACAATGGGCATGATCTCAGTGCTTGATAAATAGAATAAAATTAAGCATAGAGAGCTATGAAATGTATTCATCCATACAAACAAAACTAGAGAAAAAGTGGGAGGGGGCATTTGGAGTTTATGTGGTAACTCCTATACGGGACTGGGAGATTCTTTGAAAACCTTGCTATTTCTCCCACAAAGACAGGAATGGTGAGACCATGATAGAGGAAAGGGAGGGGTAGAGAGTGGGTAGCATAGGTGTCTGGGTGTCAGCTGTAACTTTGCCACTGGCTGCCCTTGAGCCATCAAGTCACGTCCCCTCCCTGGGGCCTGCTTCTTCACCTGTCTAGAAATAGTTGGACTAGATCTGTGTAGTGGCTTATTCCAAGACTAGAAAAGAAAGATCTTTTGTGATCCTAAAAGCCCATTGGACAATGCTGTTAGGTCTCACTGGTTATGGTTTAAAATAAAAGGTTTTGCTTAAGTGGGGGGCAAAGAATAAATGATCCTAAATATTTTAAGAGGTAAGAAGGATGAAAAATGAGAGAAAATATAAAGAGATATTGGTGCCCAGAAACTTGAAGTATTATGCCACGATTGTTTCCGTTCTGAGCACTGGGCACAGGGATGGGGGAATAATTTTTAAATCATTGAAATTTGTCTAATGACACCTTTATAGCTGCTCTTGGTAGAAAAATACTCCTAACCTGACTCTACATATTCAAAGATTTGAAGACTGGGAAAATGGTGGCCACTATCATAGGGTGAAAAAATTTGACCTGAGGACCTTTAAGAGAATTATTGGTTGATATCCCTGTTTATTCCATACTCCCTGCTCCATACGGTGACCATTGTTGGCTGGGGGACCGTGCAGCCTCAAGACTTACTCTGGATTTACGGGTCTTCCAGGTGACTCTACAGGGTGTGGTTGCAGCGGTATGCGTTGCATCCAGGTGGCTTAAATGGTACAGATGTCAATGCTGCACCCAGATTATAAGTGTGTGTGTATGGGGGCGGGAGGGGGGGTCAATTGATCTAGACCAGGGTTGCTCAACATCAATGCTATTGACACTCAGAGGCAGATAAGACCTTGATGTAGGGCTGCTTTGTGCACCGTAGGATATTTCACAGCATCCCTGCCCTCTACCAGCTAGATGCCAGAAGCACCCGCCCCTGACACACACAGACACACACACACACACACACACACACACACACACACACCCCAGTTGTGTCTGGAGGCAACCAAAACTGTCTCCAGAGATTGTCACGTGTCCTCTGAGGGGCACGGTCGCTCCTGGTTGAGACCCACTGCCCTAGCCTGAGAATCAGATGGCCTGCTCTGTCATTAAGTATCTGAGTGACTTTAGGAAGGTCCTCAACCTTTGTCTCAGTTTCTCACCTACAAAAATGGGGGTTAAAATCACTAACTTGTGGGCACTCTGAAGGATTGAGAGTTCATGTAAGTGAAAATGCGTATTAGAAATAATTATGCTGTGATTTTTAAAGACACAAATGCAAATTTCCATACCATAGGAATAGTAGAGGCCAAGAGATAAATATCCCTGTCAACTGAACAGATATCCCTGGCTTTAAAGATGTGTACAGTAAGAGGTAGAATCTTTCACGCTTGAGTGTACCCTCTAGTAACTGCTTAAAAGCTGTGCTGCCTTCCACATCCCACGTGCCACCCTAAGGTCACATGGGATGTAGGCGAAGAATTCACCCTGTAAAGAGCAGTTGTCAGCTCCCCCTCCCTGATCATAAACATTCATGTTCCTTTGTAGTCGATCACTGAGTCATAGACTGCCAGACATTCCTCAGGAACTCCTCTCCCCTTTAAGATGAGGCTTTTTATACTCAACTTTCACCACTGAATAACCGGCAGGGATTCAGGAGTATGTTAATAGATGAGGCTCAATTAAACAAGTATTTTTGAGTTCTACAAAGCTCCGTGCTCGGTAAAAACTGGTGAAAACCAAAGATGATTAAAGACACATCCTGCTAGAGTAGGGAGAAAAAGCTTACACATAGACAACGCTAATAAAAGAGCGAAAGACACAGGCTAAAAAGAAGAACTGGATACTTCCAACCGAGGGCTGGGGGTAATCCGGGGAGAATTGCGGGAGGAAGAGGCATGGATTGGGGTTTTGTAGGTTGCATAGAATTAATGTAATCCCCACTCAGGTTATTCTGTATTCTCAAGTTCATGACTCTGTGCCATTTATATGTTTGACTTACCCAAGTATAAAATGAGGGTAATGCACCCTAACTTGTCCAGGTTACCTCCTACAGTGAAACGAGAGCTTGTAGGTAGAATGCACTACAGTGGTGGGTAGAGTTCTTATTGAGTGGCTTGTCACCTCCATTAGTCCTTCCCTCATGTGTTGTTCTTTAGAGGGAAGATTTCAGGTAAGCTTCCCTGTTTGTTGAATAAAAGCCATCCAGACCTATCAGTCATTTTCTACTTTGAAAAAAAAAAAATCCAACCTTCTTCCAGATGCCTTCATTGACTAGGACTAGGGAGAAGTATGAAAAAGAGCACCCACTAACTTTGGGGTTCATTTGCTCTTCCCATTAGGGCTTTCCCAGTGTGGCATCTGAAATATCTCTTTAACTTTGTCTGTGGCTGTTAACCACTTCCATTCATTTTTTTCACTATATGTTTACCTCCAGGAAAGGCATGAAACCACCATCCCCCATTCACTGGCCTTTACTGAATCTCTCTTCAGCCTGATGTGTCCTGGCTAAGTAAGCAATGAATGTGTATGTGTTTTCCTCATTTGGCTAAAGACTTACTTGTGCAGCACTTAACTACATCTTGTGAAGGATGTAGTTGGGTTTTAATCAGTACTTTGGGTTGCATCTTGTTTAATAGCTACTTCATAAGCAAGTTTAGATACAAGGACTTAAAAGAGTTCTAGAATATTTAATTATACATTTAAGACAGTGATTCTTAACTGGAGGAGACATTTTTGGTTGTCCCAGCTGGCGGGGGGTGGGGGGGGGTG
>RJWK010025851.1:0-27398 GCA_004363435.1 Platanista minor | reverse complement strand
CGTCCAGCCCGGGTCTCGGAGCAGAGGCTCCTGGTGAGGAAGTGCCCACTTTGTACACAAACCAAATGGACAGAACCGCAGGCCTGTGTGTTCTGGCTCCCCGCTCGTCCCTGGGATGGGACAAGCTGGCCACGCCTGCGAGGTCAGGAGAGGCGGCTCCTGGGCTCGGGGAGAATCAGGCTCGGCAGGAAGCAGGGCCCACTCTCCTCACCCGGTTCAGCTTCCTCTCAGCGTGTAATGACTTTTCCAAGGAGCCCAAGTCTGTCATCTTCCGTGGGTTTGCTGCTCCCGGGCACTGCCCAGCCTGGGCCCCTCAGCTGGGCTCACATGGAGTCCTGGGCGTCGGGGTCACAGCCCTGCATCCTTGGGCAGCTGAGCAGAGTGTGGCCCCAGGGCCCTCGATGCGTCTGCTCCCTTTGGGGGTGATCTGGGGCGGGTCCCCTCTGTGGGCACCCGTTGACACTAGAAGCTGCCCCTGTGCCAGCCCCGGGTGCCCCTCAGCAGGAGGACACACCCCAGAGGCAGAGAAGGACCTCAGGAAGGGGTCCCAGGATGTGGCCCTCAGCTCAGGGTCCAGAGGACGAGCCTGGGGTGCGTCCAGACACACAGACAGACCTGCCGGGCAGACACGGGGCTCCCGGGAGGAGGGAGGCAAGGCTCAGAGGCCCTAGCCCAGGGCCACCAGCAGGAGGCATGGACGGCTGCAGAAGATGCAGGCGGGGAGGGCCGGGCGTCCTCCACGTCTGAGGACGTCCTCTGCTGGGAGCCGGTCCTGGGAGGGCACTGAGGGGCAGCGGGATCCTGCCTTCACCAGGGCGGCCCCCGTGCTCCTGGCCTCAGCCTCTGGGCCCTCATGCTTCCTGCTCCCCCAGCCCTGGCTCCGGCCCCCCTCTCGCCTGGCCCTCCTGCTCAGAGCAGGGACCAGCTCACAAAAGACAAGCCCTTTGCAGTTCAAGAGCCTTCCTCAAAATTTCCAAAGGAGTTCTGTATTTTGGATAATGTCAGTTTCTTTCAAATAACTCATATCATCAAAAACACACAATGATGTTACTGGAAAAGGTAGGCAGAATTATGAAATTTTTGCACCTGCAAAAACTTGCAGAGCATGACATTTATGTCTTCCCAATACAGTAAATATGTCAACAAGAAAGCCAGATGAGTAACTGCTATTTTTGCACAGGTTATTTCCCACCACTGCCCCCCCACCCCACCTAAAAAAATTGTTTCAAAATACACATTACATAAAACTTACCACCGCGACCATTTTCGGAGCACAGTTCAGTGGTGTGAAGCACATTCACGTTGCTGTGCAGCCGTCACCACCATGCGTCCCCATAACTCTTTTCATCTCATAAAACTGAAGCTCTGCACCGGCTAAACACTCACTCCCCATCTCTTCCCCCAGCCCTGGTGCTACCATTCTACTTTCTGTCTATTAATTGGACGACAGGTGGAATCTCGTACAGGTGGAATCATCAGGGTGCGTTTCTGTGTCTGGCTTATTTCACCCGGGTTCACCCATGTTGCAGCCTGAGTCAGAATTTCCTCCTCCGTTTAGGTTGAATACTATTTCATTGTGTCTATCACCACATTTTGTTTATCCACTCATCTGTCCTTGGACACTTGGGTTGCTTCCACGTTTTAGCTATTGTGAATAATGCTGCTGTGAACGTGGGTGTGCAATATATGTTCAAGACCCTGCTTTCAATACTTTTGAGTATAAACCCAGACGTGAAATTGCTGGGTCATACGGTAATTCTCTGTTTAATTTTTTGAGGAACTCCCGTACCGTTTGCACAGCAGCTACACCATTTTACATTCCCACCAACAGCATACAAGCGTTCCAGTTTCTCCATATCCCTGCCAGCACCTGTTTTCTCGTTTGGGGATAATAGCCATTCTGATGGATATGAAGTGGTGTCTCATTGTGGTTTTGATTTGAACTTCCCTGATTAGTGACGCTGAGCATCTTTTCATGTGCTTATTGGCCATTCGTATGTCTTCTTTGGAGAAATGTCTATTCAAGTCCTTTGCCCATTTTTGAATCCAGTTGTTTGTTTTTTGTTGGTGAGTTTTAGGAGTTCTCTATATATTCTGGATACTAACTCTTTATCAGATGTATGATTTGTAAATATTTTCTCCTGTTCAGTGGATTGTATTTTTACTCTGTTGATATTGTCTTCTGATGCACAAAATTTTTAAATTTTCATGAAGTTCAATTTGTCAATTTTTGTCTTTTGTTACCTGTGCCTTTGGGGTCACATCCAAGAAATCAATGCCAGACCCAATGTCATGAAGACTTTGTCCTATGTTTTTGTCCAAGAGTTTTGTAATTTTAGGTCTTACATTTAGGTCTTTGATCCATTTTGTGTTAATTTTTGTGTATGGTGTGAGGTAGGTGTTCAACTTCATTCTATTGCATGTGGATATCCAGTTTTCCCAGCACCATTTGTTGAAAAGACTGTCCTTCCCCAAAGAATAGTCTCAGTATCCTTGTCAAAAAACATTTGACCTCACACGTCAGGGTTTATTTCTGGGCTCTCGATTCTGTTCCTTTGGTCCACATCTCTGTCTTTGTGCCAGGACCACCCTGTTTTGATGACTGTAGTTTTGGGATACATTTTGGAATCAGGACTTTACACAAGTCATTTTTAAAGCTATGGTGGAATTGTTGTCATGGGAATTGAGGTGTGACCTTGGTGTGACAGTTAAGTCCATCTCCTGAGGGAGCAAAGCTGGGGAACATGCTGAGCACAGTGCCCAGGGATCATGCAGCCCTGTGGGCAGGCCGGGAAAGGTGTGTTGAGAAGCTGAATTAAGGGCAAGTGTGGCAAGAGGGTTGCAGTGGTCCCGAAGGCCTCTGGTATGCTGGTGACAGGAGTTTCCCGACAGCTCTGACCGCAGCCGCTCGGCCAGGTTCCAAGGGCCAGCACTGCTCCTGTGACACTGACAATAGTTCTGTGTGCGGCTCTGATTCTTCCCGTGCTGAGGGTGTGGAAACCGGCAGGTGGGCACCGAGAGCGGGTCTGGCCCTAGTCGAGGTTTTGTGAAGCCTCTGGGGAGGTTTATGCCCAGTCGTGCCACCGACTGCGGGCTGACCATCTCTCCCTCTCTCTCTCTCTCTCTCTCTCTCTCTCACACACACACACACACACACACACACACACACACAAGCTTCCCACTGTCTCCTCTGCTCAGAGCAGGAACTGTCAGAGCTGGGCCTGGTTCCTTGTTGAATGAGATCTGGGAGATGCCAGCCAGAGCCCTGCCCATGGCCTCTGTCCTGTCCCTCCTTTGAGTTGGAGCGGGTTTCCCAACCTCAGCACTCAGGATGTCTTCTATGTAATTCCAGGTTGGGGGGAGCCCTGCACATGGTTGGATGCTTGGTTGCACCTGGCCTCCCCCCGCTGGAGGCCAGCGCCCGCTCCCGTCCTGACCACCATGAGTGTCTCTGGATGGTGCCCAGGGTGTCTGGGCCCACAGCCTCGGGAGGGGTCCCTGAGCAGCCCCCTGTCACCTGAGAGCCCTTCTGGGAAGTCCAGTGGGGCTCGTAGTCCTCTGACCACCCCTACAGGATGGCCCATCACCAGGCTCCTGTTACCCCTTCCACAGGGCCTCCAGAGCCTGATCCCAACAACCTACAAGAAATTCAGGGGCATTTCCGCTTTTCCATCATCAGGGACAGACTCCCTAAAGAACTCCCAGCACTGTGCCCACGAAGCTCATCCAGAGACCCCACGGAATTTCCCTTTCCTATGTCTGTATAAAACCAACGTAAAGATCACGTGTGTTCAGGACACGCTTCGGCCACAATACACCTGCAGCTGAGATCATACTCGCCCTCGAGCTCCAGGCACGGGACAGGAAGGTTCGGGAATACTTTTCCTCACCTTTTGGTACAGGTGACACCATCTGGTGCAAAGTGTGTCTTTTCCTGTTTGGACCATTCATAGTATCTGGCCAGTCGGTGCCACCATGAGGACACAGCTGCGCTAAACATGCTTCACAGCCCCAAAATTGTTCTGGAGAAGCGGCATCTTTTCCAGCAGAACAAGTCCAATCTTTCTCCAGTTTCCATTTTTAAAGCCAGAGGCATGTCTCAGTGGAAACCCCCCTGGTCGGAGGGTCTGCAGGGCACGTGGCACTGTGCTTCCACCTGTTCAGCCCAGTGGTCTGTGGGCGCGGCCAGACCATGTGTCCACGGGAGGCTCATGGCTGCTTTCCTGAACTTTCGTCCCGTGCTGTCTACATCCCCCACCCCAGGGAATTCCGGGGAGAGTTCCCGCCGCCCCCACCCCGAGGACCCCTGACACTCAAAGCCTCATGCTCAGGAAGAATCAACCAGGCTCCAGTTCTGCTGTCAAGCGTTTGCATGTGGAGTGGATTCTCCTCTTGCCTCTGAGCCATGGACGCGGCTGCTTTCAGAGGCTCAGGTGCAGCTGCCAGCAGGACCTGGGAGGGAAGGAATGTTCTGGGCTGGCTGTGCTGAGGCCCTGGACGCTTCACTCTGGCAGAGCCGGTGCCCCCAGACCCCCCACCATCAGGACAGGCCTGGCGGTCACCGTCTTTCACTCTGTCTTCCTGGGCTGTCCGCCTTCCTCTTCATGTCTTAGGTAAACTCTGGGGTCCTTCTGGCTGGAAGCGAGCTCTGTTTTTCAGCCACCCTGTGGCTTTTGGAGGCAGCAGACTTAAAATTAGTTCATGACGATCCAGACACACATGGCAGCTTGGAAACCACACAGCAAGCCCGCTGGTGGAGGAGCCCCCGTCGTCAGGGCAGCCAGACTGAAATTTATGAAGTGACCTGGTCCTCGTCGGGCCTGGTGACATGGTGTCCACTGAACCACTGCTTAGTCACCCATTTGCTTGGCAAGATGGGTGGATGAGGAAACACACAGAAGGTCAGACAGTAGGAGTTTGTCTAGACGCTCTATATTGGATTCTCCACGTGGCGTGTCCTGTAGCAACCTTTGCAAACACCAGTCTTCCAGCAACATCATGAAAGCTTTGTTCTCCTGCGATGGGGGTGCAGCGCTGTGTGCATGCCAACCTACCCGCCCCACAGGGCCACCGAGGCCTCAATTCAGAAGCTGGAGGGAGGCCCTCGGGAGGCCCCTCTCTTCCCCAGCGCCTCTCCCGGCAACGCCCAGCTCCCGGAAAGGACGCACCCCTTGGGAGGAGGACAGGCCCTGCAGAGCACGTCCAAGGCTCAGAGGCAAACACGCCAAGAAGCAGAAGTGGCTTGTTTTCCCTCTGAGCCTGATAGAAAGGCAGCTTATGGCCCATCTCTTAGTCATCTCTCTGAGGCTCGAAGCAGGCTTTCTGAGGACTGAGGACCAGAAATCACACGTGGGACGCAGCCTCTAACTGCCCGCGGAGTGTCCTGAGCCGAGGACATGGAGGTGAGCCGTGGAGAGAACGCGGGGCGGAAAAGAGGCGGGGGGGGGGGGGGGGGGGGGGGGGGGGGGCTCCGCCCGCGGCCCCGCCCGCGGCCCCGCCCAGCCTGCCTGCCCCCAGCCCCAGCTCCAGGGAGGCCTGACAGCACCCTCCCCAGGGGCTCTCTACTTCACAGACGCAGGTGCCGTCTGCAGAGGGGCACCCAGAGGGCCACCCAGAGGGCCACGGCCAGAGTGCTGCCCAGCGGACACGGCAGACTCATCCAGCCCAAGGGTCGCGGTGCCGAGGGGCCGAGACGCTGCCCTGGAGGCTCAGGCCAGGGGATGAAAGATGGAAACAACCTGCCTTGAGGACGGGTCCCGCAGGCTCACTGCGCCTCTGACCCTCCCGCTGTCACCGCTTGTATCGTCTCCTCACTCCCCGCTCTCCTCTGCCTTTCGACGCCTTCCTGAGCGCGGCAGGGAGGCCTGGCAGCCACCGCACCTGCCTGCTGAGAGCCGGGAGCAGGTTTGCGGGGACTGGACTGCGGTCAAGGCGTGAGGAAGCCGGGCGCCAGCCCCTGGGCCCTGCGCGCGGGACGCGCAGCGACCTCGGTGCGAGAACGGCCGCGGGCCGAGGCTTCCTTCCCAGGCTCCTTGCCGCGGGGGCTAGTGCGAGCCGATTACTTTTACTCCTCGTATAGCTGTGAGCTTTCTGAACGTCTGGAGGCCCCTGGGCCCCATCCCAGGAGGCTCCCCCTGTGGCCGGGCTGCACTCTTTCTTCAAGGCAGCTCGCCAGACATCTCCAGGCTGGGATTGGGGCCGTCGTGAGTCCTTATTACTTCGGAAAGCTGTAGGACAGGCGACCCTCGGAGCAGGGTCCCCATCCACCTGGCCGCTGCCCTGCGTTCACGGACACATGCGGCCAGCGCGTCCTCGTCACCTCCTTTGGCTCCAGGGTCACAGGGCTGCAGGGCCTGGAATTCTGCTTCCGAACAACCGCACATACCACCTGAGGCTCACCAAGCAGGTCGCCCCCAAGCTCACCCTGAGTACCTGACACAGGGGCCCGTCCACATCAGAGGGAGCAAACCCACGACACGCCTGTGATCTGGACCCTGCGGAAGGGGCCGTGAGACCTAGTTTGAATCAAAGTGTGTTTGGGTGGTCACCCCACAAAGCACTGGAGAGGTGAGGAAGTGAGCAGAGAGGGCCAGTTTCTCGGGTTGGTGACCGCCATGCGAAATAAGGCTTGACCTGAACAGCAACTCGGGGAGACGATGCAGAACCCTGCGGACTCAGAGTCCCCAGGGGGAGGGGCTGGTGCACCGGTCACGTCAGAGTCCCCCAGTGTCCACTGTTCTGCCCAAAGAGGTTTTGCTCACTTGAGCATTTTGTAAAAGCCATGCAAACTCTGTTGACAGCCACAGAACCCATGTCACAGAGTGAATTCAATATAAATTGGTAATTGTTGAAAAAATGTTATGTACTGACTTTCAGCTTAAAATAGTGAATAAAATGTCTCGGTCATTTGTCTTCACTGAAATCACTTGGAAACAAGGAGACAAGAAGAAAATACAAACATTGTTTTTGACCAAACTGCAGACACTGGGAATCTTAAACCTTCAACATGGGGAGGCATCAACAATTCAGAGGAGATTGTTCCAGGATTGCAAACAGGCTACGAGTGGACCCTGCTACAGGAGGTCTCGGGCAGTGGAAGCAGGACACGGAATTCCGCACATTAGGTAGATACCCTGACATCAGAGCCCGTGATCCTGGGATGGAAAATGGGATCAGGGCCACGGGCTGGCTATGGGACCATCCTGACCTTATTGGTGCCGGGGGATGGGGCGTGTGGGCTGACAAGGAAAGCCCCACAGTGGCCTGTCGTTGAGGTGAGCTGGGCGGAGCTCCCACTATGATTTCCCCGCAGGGCTGACCTCTGTTGCCTGAAGAAGTCCAGGTAAACCCAAGCGAGTGGTCCCACCAGGTGCACAGACTTGTGTGTGAGGCTCTGCTGAGAAGCAGGAAACCTCCTTCAGTCCTGGAACGCTGCTTTGACCATCTCCTACCTGGACCTCTTGCAAATGGAAGGTCTGTGGAGAGCTCACCATGTTCAGGGAGGATTAATAATCCAAAAGGATCTAAGCAAAGATACTGAAGGTAACAAGGAAAAGGGGATTAAAAAGCAAACAGCAGACAAAGAACACACACCATCAAAGAATACCCCAGGACAGATGAAATTATTTTGACACAGTGTCATAAATGCAAAGAAATGAAGGAAACACTCACCTCTTAAATAAGAGCTCAAGCAGAGATACAAGAGCTCATGAAGAACTGTTGAGATCACTGAAGAAAAGGAAACAATAAGTAGCAGAATTTAGGACAGACATGGAAAAGAAAAACAAAGCCATCACAGGAGGCTTCCCTGGTGGCGCAGTGGTCGGGAGTCAGCTTCCCGGTTCGTGCCCCGGTCCGGGAAGATCCCACATGCCATGGAGCGGCTGGGCCCGTGAGCCATGGCCACTGAGCCTGCACGTCCGGAGCCTGTGCTCCGCAGCAGGAGAGGCCACAGTGGTGAGGGGCCCGCGTACTGCAAAAAAATGAAAAAAAAAAACATCACAGGGTGAGAACTCAGAGAAGCTGAAAATAGGAAACTAGACTAATGAAAACATGGAAAAGTGATCAAAACAAACTTGTTATGAACAGAGGGGATGAAAAGATCAGAGAGAAAATAATTAAAATAGAAGACAGACCCCAAAGAAGAGAAGTAAAAAGAACCCGTCTTGTCTGCAATGTCCCAGTTCCTCCGAGGCTCCCCATAACCCCTGCCCCATCCACTGCCACAGCCCTCTCTGTGCAGTGCACCTGGGATGAGGAGCCTCCTGTGGACCCGTTGCTTCCAAGCTGGCCCAGGTGGCGAGTGTGGCCAGGGGTCAGGCAGTAGCAGCCAGGTCTCGCCCCCAGCTCCTTGTGCCCTGGGCTCTCCCACTCTGCATCCCATGGGCCCTGCCCTGTCCGTCTGGCTCCTGGGCGCCAGCTCGGCCCTTCTCAGCTCCCGAGGCGCTCATACATGGGGAGCAGCCAGCTTGGCACTGGATGGTCCTGCCTGCAACACGGAGGGGGCCAGAAGGACCTGCCCAATTCTCCTGTTTGTGCTGGGTTTTCTCATCACAGGAGTTCTTGAAGAGACCCCAGGGAAGAAATTCCTCCCAAGGTTAAATAGCTGAGCTAGTTTTGCATACCGGGGTGTAGCTTACGACACTCTAAGGATGTTGGGGGTTTTCCCCTGCTGCCCAGGAAGCAGAACACACAGCTGGTCAGCGTGGTGGGACCTCAGAACATGACCCCTTGGGGAAGCTGGGTCTCTGCAGATGTGATGTAGGTAAGGAGCTCGACATGAGGTGGTCCTGGATCATCGGGCAGGCCCCCACAGCCAGGGCGCATGTCCTTACAAGAGGCAAAGAGCGGGACCCTGAGAGAGGAGTCTGCGTGAGGATGGACGGAGGAGAGAGGCCCAGCAGTTCCTGCCTTCAGGGCCGCCAGGAGGCGCTGACCCTGCCCGCCCTCCGTCTCGGACTCCTGACCTGCAGGACTGGGAGGGAAGAAATTCCTTGAGCTGCCCCATCTGTGGGGCTTGGTGACAGCAGCCCCAGGAAACAGACCCACCCTTCACGGGGTGTGCTCTGGTGTCACGTCAGCCCCACCTTTGCCCTGACCTCGCTCCCTCACCCCCATCTCTTTACAAGGGCTGCTGCACACGTGGCCTGCCTTAGCCTCACTGTGAGTGTGCACTCAGGGCTCCTCTGGATTCAGGCATAATGTCTGAGTGTCTACCGTCCATCACTGTCATCTGGGTGCTGCCAGTGTGTCACTGGCATCAAGCCTGCACCACCTGCCCGATGGGCCCCTCACCTCCGTTGAGCACCTTCCACCTCCTCCCCATCAGAGATGACTCATCGCCTCCTGTGGGGGTGGAAAGGACACACATCTCGGGCTCCTCCCACTCTGTCTTCCTTCCTGAGGCTCCACGAGTCCTCTGGTCGTGTCCTTTCTGTTTGAAAACCTCCCTTTGCCCATTGTTGGAGGGCAGGTCTGCTAGTGGCAAATTCATTCCCTGATTTACGTATTTATTTGTGCCTGAGAACTTCGTCTGTGTTTCCCCTTCACCCCTGAAGAGTGATTCGGGGTTGGCAGTGCTACTCTTTCAGCCCTTGAAAATGTGCCACTTCCTTCTGGCCTCCGTGGTCTCAGACGAACCAGCTACTGCTGGAACCGGTGGGTTTTTTCCGTCAGGAATGTGTTTCCTTCTGGATATTGCAAAGATTTTGGTTTGTCTTTAGCTTCTAGAAGTGTAATCATGATGTGTCTTGGCATGGGTTTGGGGGTGTTTTCCTATTGAGAATTTGTTCAGATTCTTGAATCTGTAGGTTTATGTCTTTTACCAAATTTGGGGAGCTCTCAGCCATTGTTTATCCTAATTCTCTTTCAGCACCACTCCCCTCGCCTCTCCTCTGGGACTCTGGTGCCACAAAGCCACATCTTCTTAATCGTCCCACGGGCCCGTGAAGCTCCGTTCATGTCTTTTGCACTGTTCCTCTCTGCTGTTCAGACTGGGTGAATTCCCACGTGTGCTCAAGTTCACCGATTCTACGCACTGCCTCCCCGACTCCACCAAGGAGCTGGGGTTCATTCTGTTCGTGAGTATTTTGTCCTGGAATTTCCATTCGATTCATTATAATCACTTCTGGATTTTTGGTAAGATCTTCTATTTGGTTCAAGAGAATTTGTAATTGCTTGTTGAATCATTCTTAGGGAGGCTGCTTTAAAACCTTTGTCCAGTGGTCCCAGCACCTGATTCATCCAGTGTTGGTGACACCTGATGGTCTCACCTAAGTTGTGATTTTCCTGACTAAGTCTTATCTAAGTCTTATCCTTGGGACTTCCCTGGTGGTCCAGTTGCTAGGGCTCCGTGCTCCCAGTGCAGGGGGCCCGGGTTTGATCCTTGATCAGGGAACTAGATCCCAGATGCTGCAACTAAAGTATCCCACATGCCACAACTAGAGATCCCGTGTGCCACAATGAAGATCCTGTGTGCTGCAACTAAGGCCCAGTGTAGCCAAGTAAATACATTTTTTTAATACATTTTTTTTAATGCTTTTTAAGTCTTATCCTGACATTTGTCCATTGTGACAGGAAACCATGGGTCCTGCTTGAACCTTCCGTTTTTGCCTGCAGCCACCTGTCTAGGCTTGGGGTGGGGGGGTGGCGGGGTGAGGGCACAAGGAGCTTCCCCAGGGCCCCCTGGGTGCAGGGGGGCTCTCTGGCCTGTAGGGAGGAAGCGGTTTCCAGGGCAGACACGTGCCCCTTCTGTAGGTCCCTCCCCTGGCCCAGCTCCTGATCCCTTGGTGCGAGAGTCAGTCAGAGGGAGGAAGGAGCCGCTGCTGGGCCTGGTCCCCCTCCTCACTGTCTTGGGGTAGACAAGGCTGGGCTGGGCCTGGTCCCCCTCCTCTGCTATCTCAGGAGGACACATGCTCCACGCTATCTGCGCCTTGGGCCTGGGCCACCTCCCTCTGTGGTGAGATGACCACTGGCATCTTGTTCCCCAATTCTGGCCCAAGCCACTGCCTTCCTCTAGGTGCCCCCTGCCCAGGGCTCCTCTGGCTGCATCCTGCTGCTTCCAGGGTTTGTAGCCTGGCTTGAGGAGGAGCAGGAAGGGGGCTCAGCCACCTGCTCAGGCCAGAAGTGAGAACCATTTCCAACCTGATGTGGAACAAGGCAGCCCATAAGCGAGCGCAGCAGTGCAGGGACAGAGAAGGACCACGGGGACGTCCCAGATGCTCCGCCGCATCCTCACTCCACCCCCACTGCACCCCACTTTGGGAGCTCACGGCCAGGACCCCAGGGGGCTCTGGAACTCTCCTGCCTTTGAGGGGCAGAGTCCTGCCCCACCTCTGTTACAGGTGCCTCAGGAATGGCCGCGTCCCCAGCCGGCTCGCCGTGCGATGCTGAGCCTGGTGCCGGTGAATCTGCAGCTCCATCTTGTATCCACACATGCTTCTCAAAGGCCCTGGATTAACATGGCTTTGAAATCTGTGTCTGCTGAGGGTCACGACAAAGAGAGATGGTCCGACTATAAACCTCACAGCCTCAAGTGGGGGGCGGGCTGCCCAGGGCAGCGTTCCTGCCTCTGAGACTCTGTCCCTAGCGGATGCCCAGGGCCTGGCGCCTCCTGCGACACCTCCTCCAGCCAGTTCCCCCTCCCCGTCCGTGTCCCCGGGCTGAGCTGGACATCTGGTGAACCACGCAGGTTTTCATTTCAAACCACTCCATGAGAAACAGCCTGTGCTGGGGGGACGCACAGCCAGAACAGCCAGGGCAAGCCCCACCCCACAGGACCTTCTGGAATCCCCGTGTCCCCTCGGGCGCAAGGTCGGCTTCAGGCGGGCCACCAGCAGCCCCCCCCCCCCGAGGTCTTGCCCTGTAGCCACACAAAGGCGGCTCTGGGGGCCCCGCTGGCAGCAGAGGCTGCCCCCTCCCCTGCAGGTGCCCTCCGAGGGGCCTGGGATGAAGATCCTTGGGGCGGTGAGGCCGGCCTCTCCTCCCGGAGGCACTGCCCGCCCAGCACCGCTGCATGGCCGGCTGGGCAGCCTGGAGGTCCTGTGCACCTTCCCCCAAGAGCCTGAGACCCTGTATGCTTCCCCACACCAGCCCTGACCCCTCACCCCACTCCTCTGCCAGGAGAAGCGACGAGCCCCTACCCTGTCGCTTCTGAGAGGGCAGAGCCGAGGCCGGGGGCTCCTCCAAGACCAGAGCTGGGTGGGTGGAAACCAGCCCTGGACACAGCTCTCGTGTGTGTAACACGGAAACGCACCAGGGAGACCACACCTGGGGCGGGGGGAACACCGGGGCGATGTTGGCAGAGGCTCCGGTGAGCCCAGCCAGTGACTGCTCCATGTAGGGGCAGGTGTAATGGAACTTCACAGACACTCTCAGCACTAATTAGCCGTGACCTTGGGCAACTTCCCTGGGCCTCGGTCTCCTCCCATAAGAAGGAGGTGGGGAAGTGGTGGCCTGCTTGGAGCAGTCAGGCGTGGGGGGCTGGGAACTAGCCCCCTGGGACCTATGGGTCCACAGCCACCCAGAGGAGCAGAGCCTAGGAGGACAGAGACGCACCTGCCAACACAGCCGCCACACACATCTCACAGAGCCTCGTGTGCAAACGGTGGTCCCAAACCGACCACCTGGGGGCGAGTGAGGCAGGCAGTCCCCAGGCCAGACCCCAGACCTGCTGCCCCAGAAACTGCACTCAGACAGGACCTAGGTGCTCCTGGCTCTAGACGCTCACCCGACCCCGATCCCACCAGGCCGTCACCCGCAGACCCTGATACGCCTTTGTAGGGAGCGTCGATAGCCCTTCTTTGCCTCCAGGTACAGCCTCGAAGAAGCCGTCCTCCTGCCCCCAGCCTCACGCTGCACCAGAATCGGTGCCTCAGACCCTCATCCAAGAGCAGGCTCGAGGCGGGAGAGGCGGGGTCGTCCCAGGGCCCCAGCATGACGACGCACGTGGAGCCCGCCCTGCTCCCAAGGCATCCTTAGGAATCCGTGTTTGGGGCTTAGCGTGGCCCGTGGCCGCGGCCTCCCAGGGAATCGAGCTCAGGGCAGGTGGGCAGGGCCAGGGGCCTCGTGTGTCCCCACAGGCTGCGGGACTACCATCTTCCATCCAGAGCCTCGGGGCGGTGCCCCTTGGGGACTCCCACCCACCCAGGTCCTCTCACAGAGCAGAGATTAGTCACGGAGTCTCCTGGTTGACAGGTGGGAACATTTCAAGAGCAGATTGACCAGATTAATGGTCCCAGGTTCTTCCAGGAAGAGTCCGCACCCGTCTCCTGTTCCATCACCAGTCTGTGAATTGTGCATCCATCCACCCTCCCTCCCTTGGCTAATGTACTACTCTCAGGCCAGCACTGGGGGGTCCAGCAAGGACCAGCGAGTCCCGGCTTCCTAAGATGGAAAAACTTGTATGGAGAGCGTGTCTACAACATGATGGACGAAATACTAGCAACTGCACTTCCCACCTGTGGACTTGACACCCTTTGTACAGAACATCCACAGGGTGGACACATACAGCCACCCCTCCAACCCTAGCACCTGCCTCGGACTCCACCACTAGCTCATGCAGAGCCAGGGCCGCCCAGATGGGCCCTGTCTGTGGGCTCCCAGGTGCCCAGGGAGTGGACGGAGGGGCAGCTGGTCACGAACTGAGCTAAGCAGGGGTAGCCAAGGGACACGCAGCCCGCGCCCGCCACCAGGAACGGGGCAGGGCTCCCCAGAGGAAGTCGGGCAAGGGGCGGTCCACTCATTTGCCAAATCGTTTGAATCAGATTTTTAAAACTGTGATCCCCCACCCCGACCCCAGCAAAGGTACTCAACTGCTCAGGCCGGGAGGGTCGGGCGGGGACTGAGGCTGTCAGGTGCTCACACCATAGACCATGTGATGAGGCCCTTTTTACAGATGGGGAGACTGAGTCCCAGAGGAGCCAAGTGCCTTGCTTGAGCCTAAAAAGAAAAGAGGGCTTTATCCGGTGTGAAAGCTTTACGTTTTAACACTATCCAGCTGTCTTGTCCGTTTCTCATTACTTTGCTTTAAAAGCCCCTCGGGTGAGAGGGAGGGGGCAGCTGCTCTCTGGCCCACACAGCGCCAGCTCCCACATCTGGAGACAGTGAGGACGGCTTCCAGCTTCTTTAGGCTAGGGGTCAGGGCACGGCCGGCCCTGGGAACTCGTGGTCCAGGGGGACCTTCCTTCTCCTCCCCGACACCCACCCATACCGCCAAGGAGAGAGTCCCTGCCTACCAGGGATGCCAGAGAACGGGCAGGGTTTGAATTGTCTTGTGGGGGTTTTTTGGGTTTTGTTGTTGTTGTTTACAATTGGGCAGATTCTATGGTCAAACCGGAAAGTTCAAACCACCCGAGTGAGCCCAGTGCAATTCCTGGAATGTTCCCTCCAGTGAATTTACCAGAAGGAACCATCAAATTTAAACCTAGAGCTTTTGTAGTTATTTCTGTAATTGGCCAGGAAAGTCAACCTTTATAAAGCCAATGTGTTGTTTGAACTATGCCTTATTCCGTAAGAATTTCGTTAAAGCAATTATATCTTAATCAATGTGGCCAAGATTATGGATGGCACTGCATCTCATAACAGACCCTGTATGCTGTAGCAATTAGCAGCTGGCAAATGAGCAGGACACAGCCAATCGTGAGGCCAGTGTAATGTTTTCATTACAGGAGCTACTAATAATCTATTAATCTCCCTCTAAACACCCAGCAACATGAACACATTCCTCACCTCAAAGCTGGTTCTGTGAAATGGCTTTAAATCCACAAACTGGCACGCAGGAGGTAGCATGTCAGCGGATGATTTATGGCATGAATTGAACACCTTTGTGTGAATAAAGACATAATAAACCCCCAGGAGTAAATTGTCATAATAACAAACACGTTCCCTCAAGGCTGGCCCTGCAGGGCTCGCCCATGGCCCACGCTGCCTGCCCAGAACCATCTGTGTGCCCAGGAAGGTCCGAGTGCCCGGATCCATCCGTGCACCCAGGGACATCCGTCTGTCCAGGCCTGCCTGCTTTGAGGAGTCTTAGCCCTGAGTTGGCCCTGACCCTGCTGGAAAGCCCCTGCAGTCATCCCCAGGCCCTGGTCAGCCTCGGCCACCTCAGAGAACTGGCAGGGTCCCCCCGATGAGGAACGGGCTAGGGAAACCGTGCCTTCTGCATTCGAGACAAAATCAGTTCATCTTTTCCAAACGCAGGTGAAACGGAATCATGCAAATCTAATGGGGCTCCTGGACTCGAGCCTAATCTGTCCTCCAGCAGAAATCAGACACTGTAAGATCTCACTTATATGTGGAATCTTAAAGAAAATGCCCCCAAACTGAAATCACAGATACAGAGAACATATTGGTGGTTGACAGAGGCAGGCACTGGGGGCGGGAGATAGGGGAAGAAGATGGTTCAAAGGTACAAGCGTCCAGAAAAACGTTAAATTCGGGAACAGGCCCTCCCTGGTGGTTGTGTCTGCTGCTCTAATCCTTGAGTCGACCGGCGGGGGTGAGCGGGACTCTGTTACACACCCAGCACTTTGCACTGTTAAGAACACTTGGGCCCTGACACAATTATTTTAAAATACATACATTTATAGTGGGTTTTTTTCAATACAAAAGGTTACAAAATCGGCTTCAGGTTAAAGTTACAGCTGAGGGGTAGAGGGAGGGCTGGGCAGAGGGCGTGGGTCCCACCTGGGCAGACCCCAGCGGGGCTTACGGGGAGCCGGCGGGTACCCCGTGGGGCAGCCTCTGTCCTGGAGGAGCCTCCGTCTCCACGGGGGAGACCCTGCTCTCAGGACATGGGCGGTGGGGAGACTGGGCAGGTGACGGGGACCCTGGTCGGCAGTCGCTGGAGCCCTCACTGGACTAGTGGGTCGGGGAGGACCACCCTTCTGAAGGGACGGGGCGCCGCATGGGGGGCAAAGGGTGACTTCTCCCTCTGAGGCCAGACGGAGCCTCCTGCAGACGCACCTAAGCCCTGAAAGCAGCCTCCCGCAATGCTGGGCCTCCTCTCACGGCTGAGGGTCACTCTTGCCTTGTGTCCGGGAAGCTCAGATTTCAGACCCAGTCACCCCGTCTCTCTGAATGATCAGACTCTGGCTCTTTGCTATTTCCCCATTTTCACGCTCACACTGACCTGTGCTCCCTTTACGGCAAAAGCCTCAAATCCCTTTTGGAAGCAGATGGGCGGTATCTGAAGTCTGGTGGGAGAACACACCCCAGGCAGCCCATGAGACCCCCTTTTCTGCACACGAACCCCCTCCACGAACAGTCCTGCTTCGCCTCTGGTCCCTGGGGCCTCGGGGGTGTGGACAGCCCACGGCCCCTCTCAGAGAAATGATTTTAATGCGTAAAGTAAAACTGCAGGATTATGACAACTGCACCCAGACGTGGAAATGTTTCTTTAAAAACACAATCATGAGATAGTGATATTAACTCATTAAATAGCAATATCCTGTTCTAATGAATTCTGTAATCCTGACATAGTGACTCCTGTAAATGATATTCTGAGATTTCTACTACAAGGGCTGTGTGATGTGAGCCATGGTTTCTGGTGACATGAACTTAATTCACAGCATTAAGAGCCATCATGCTCCGTGCATGTCTCTACAGCCCACTGGCCCTGAGCCCCATCCTGTAGGTAGGGAGGAGTCCAGCCTCAGCCTCAGCCTCTAGTGGCACCCCTGCTCCAGGTAGGGCCGGGTGCTGGGGGTCTGATGCTCTGCTCGCAGTCACCGTGCCCCCCGCCCAGCCTGGAGCAGCCCCGATGTGGGCCCGCCCAGCCAGGGCAGCCAGAGGGCACCGCACAGCCCCTCCCCAGACCCCAGGGAGCTCTGTGTCGCCCACACCCCTCAACCAGTCCAGCTCCACCCCCGGCCGGAGCCAAGACAACAGAGAAGAGCCCTAGCAGGTGCTTTCAGTGCTGAGACACAAGTCCCCAGGCAGGGGTCCAGGGTCCGTCCGCCCCCTGCTGCCGGAGAATAAGCACCACGTCCGATGCGTCACCCGCACCGGCCACCCTGGCTGAGCTCCCGGCCCCGTTCCCAGCAGCCCGCCGGGTGGGCATCCTCCCTCCAGGCTTACAGGGTGGGGGGCCTCCACCCCAACTCCGGCTCCCCCTTGTTTAGGCGGAGGTTTCACCCATAGGCCCAAGATGTCCTTTCGGCCGAAGGTCGGCTGGTCCCCATCCCCACAGGGGATCCCCTCCCCAGAACCCCCAGGAGGGTGACCACCCGCCCGGTTTCCAGGGACCTGTCCGGTCTTCCCCCCGACAGTCCCCCGTCCCGGGAAACCCCCGTCCTGGGCCCAGGGCAGCCAGAGAGTTAGTCACCCTAAGGCCCAGCATCCTCTGCAGACCCCCGGGTCCCGGACCCGAGCACTGGTGGTGCCGCCTCCCCTCCCTGGAGCCTGCTGGGCCGAGGGCATGAGGGGAGCAGCCCCTGGAGGACACAGTGCGGGAGCTGCAGGAGTGGAGCCTGCGAGTTCCGCCACCTCCTCCCTGCAGCCTGCTTCCAGGTGGGTGAGGGTCCCAGGGCCGTCCTGGCCAAGCTCCCAGCCTGGAGGCCGGAGGCCTGGATCACGGTGTCCAGGGCCAAGCTCCCCAGAGAACCGGTCAGAAGGCGCTGCTTCTCTTCCAGCCTCCGGTTGTGCCAACAGCACCTGGCCTGTGGCCCCAGTGGCCCTGTCTCTGCCCCTTCACCTCTTCACCCCGCCTTCCCTCTGGGCCTGTGTATCATCCTCTCCCGAGGACAGTTACAGGGTTGGAACCCCCCCAGGATGACCTCCTCCCGCTAATTACATCTGCGAAGACCCTCCATAAAAGGCCCCATCCCGAGGTGCCAGATGGACGTGAGTTGGGGGGTTACTGCTCAGTCCAGTGCAGCTGGCGTCCGTAGCAGGGGAACCAAAGGCGCCCTCACCCCGTCCCCGTGGGCCCCTTTGCTGTCTCACTCTGGGGGTCCTGAGACCCCAGGGAGCCTTGGCATCTGATCCAGCTGTGGGAGCTTTTATAGATCTGTCCAAAAGGGCCACCCTGAACCCCAAACCGTGAGCAGCCAAATGTCTTGAGACCTGCCCCCCACTGGCAGCTGACCAGCACCCACTTCAGCCAGAATTCTCGGAGCCCCAGACTGAGTACAGGCTGCAGAGCACGCCGGGCGCCAGACGCGGGCGGCCCGCTTGGGGCGGTGTGAGGGCCGCTCACGCAGTGCTCACTCCCAGCCGGACGCCCCACAAAGGTCAGGAAGGCACACGTGAGGGCTGCCTCGTCCAGCACGCTCAGGGGCTTGGGAAGCCCTGTGGTCAAACCTGTCAACGTCTCTGCAAGGAAACAATTTTATTCCACACAGGAGGTAAATGAAGACTCCATAGGCCACACTCATATCAGGATACCTGTCCCACCAGGACTGGCCACAGTCACTGATTCCCGTGCAAGATCTCCTGTGCCTCCGTGGCAGGTGGGCTTTCAGACCAAGAGATGCCCTATCAAATCAGTTTCTCCACGTCCCATCACAGCCCCAGCCTGCCTGACGGTGGCAAGTTAAACCTCATCCTTAGGGCTCTGACAAGGCCTGGGGTCCAGCAGACTCTGGGAAAGGGCCCTTTGGTCCTAGGTCTGCAGCAGCCTATATTGTCCACACCCAGGCTTGGCCCTGGGTCTGCGTGGAAGCCAGGACCCCAGTGGGCTTGGGCAGTGCAGTCCTGCCAGGTCCCGATGACTCCAGGTGTTTTAGGGAAACCAAGGCGGTCCCTGCACGGGGAGAGCGCCCAGCTCCTTCCCCTAACTCAGGCCACTGAGCACCGCCTCCCCCGGCGTGTACTGCAGCACGGGCTGGCTCTGCCCACCTCTGACCCTCAGGAGCAGGCTGGAGCTGACCTGAGGCGGGGTCAGGAGGCCAGAAGCCCTCAGGGTTCCCTCACGGGCCCCCTCCTGGGGGAATGGCTAAAAGCACTCTCCTAACCTCGGCGCTGTCGGGCCGCAGAGACTGGAGGTGAGACCGCAGTGCAGCGCTGGGTCGCAGCTAACGCTCAGCCTGGGCCCAGCTGCCCCACGTGGGGTCAGCAGGGGCCCGGCCTGCAGTCACGCCCCGCCCCTCTCAGCCACTCGAGACTCGCTCCCCCGGGTTTGGGGACTGCCGTAGGAAAGCCGGTACAATCAAGCACCCCTCCTTGAAACATGCAAACTTCGGCCTCGTTACCCAGGACCTTATCTCAGCAGGACCATTAGGGCCAGCACTCAGGAACCAACCCTGGGACCCCAAGCCTGTGCAGAAAAACTCCGAAAAGTCACAAGAGGCAAGAGGGGAATATTTTTCTTTTTAAATCTGACCGAAAGAAGAGGTTTTATCCTCTCTGTTATACCACTGTAATTTAAATTTACTTCTAAAATTGTTTAATAAATTTTTTATTTTAGATTAGTTTTAAATTTACATAAAAGCTACAAAAATAGCAGAGAGTTCTCATACACCCCACAGCCAGTTAGCCAGTTGCTAACGTCTTGCATTACTGTGGTAAAATGTCATAAATATGCACTAGATGAATACTACATGATGAACCAATATTGACACGTTAACTAAATACCATAATTTGTTCAGGTTTCCTCAGCGTCCCTCATGTCCTCTCTCTGTCCCAGGATCCCACCCAGGTCGCCGCAGGACACTCGGTCATCACATGTCCTCAGGCTCCTCTGGGCCGAGGCAGTTTCTGAGATGTCCCCTGTTTCTGATGCCCCCATGGCCTCGAGGAGAGCGGGTCAGCCGTCTGGTACAACGTCCCTCTGTTGGGACTTGGCCGCTGTTTTTCTCATGAGGACACTGGGCTGATGGGTTTGGAGACAAGTTCTCATCACATCGTATCAAAGGTGAGGCCCCCTGGGTCACCTGGCTGCAGCGTCTGTCTCCTGGAGGGGAGAATCCATGGAAATTGTTTGGAATTCTTCTGCACAGGAGATCTACCTGTTCCCTCCCTAAATGTACTTTTTAACATAATTCCTAAGCTTTTTAGAAAGTCCTTGTGTAGTCTTTGTTAGAAACATAAGGGGAATTTATCATTTTTTCTAACAGAAAAATGCAGATAAACAGGTTCCTCTTGGCTGTCCTACCCGCTTTTGAAGGGGCGTCGCTGCGCTGGCCTCCCAGGCTTCAGAGCCCAGGGAGTGGGGAGCCCCATCCCCCAGTCGATGAGGGTGGCCTCCGGAAATCACTCCTCCACTCCCCGCGGGAGGAGCAGCAGGGAGGGGAGCCCCAGCCTGTGATGGGGCCACCCACCGAGGGCCCCCTCGAGACATGGGGACCCCACTGCACCCTCCACCCCACCCCCGACCCCTGTGTCCCCAGCAACCCATCAGGCACCAGAGGCCCGGTGCCTCCCTGCCCCGGACAGGCATCTGCCCACACACTCAGGCCTTTCCTTCCCCTGAACCCCCAGCAGGCGCGTCCACTCCCAGGCCCCTCCAGAGTGGAGGGCGGGGACCGATGCATCCCAGCATCCTCCGTCCAGGGGCACCACACACCCCCGCTTAAAGGGAGTTTTCTGCTCCGAGAAACAGCCCGCGGGCCCGGCCCAGTGACGTCAAGCAAGCCCCCCGGGCTTCCCAGTTGGACGGTCCCAGGCCCCATGGCGGCACAGAGGGGAGCCTTCACCCCCAGGAGCCTCATGACCCAAGACCCCTCCTGGGTCACCACATGGCGTGGACGTCCCCACGGGTCTCGCATGGAGTGAGAGAGCCTGCCCAGTGGTGCCTGGTGGACGCTGGCCTTGGGACCTTGGGCCCAAGGGAGCCCAGAGAGGGTCACTCGGGGTCGATGCTCGGGCCTTGTGGGGTCCAGGAGCAGCTGTGGGCGGGAGGGGGAGAGGGCTGTAATCTAATATCTTCCTTCTGGCTGCAGTGATCGCACGCTAAGAGCTGCTCTCTCTTAATTAAGCTCCGCTCCCAAATCCTTTTAACCATGCAGCTTTAAAAGGAGCATGTGTCTTTCCAAATTAGCTTTGTATCTAGGAATAATAAGACAGCAAGAGTGTGTTAATGAACTTACACAAGCTCCAAGGGCCCATCAGCGGGGGGTTTTATTTGCTTCAAAGGGAACCAGCATCCATTACGCTGAGAGGATGCTCCAGGCTCCACCGGGCACACCTCCTGCATCCTCACGGACTCTGCCCCTGCCACAGACAGGAGGTTCAGAGAGCTGCCCGCGGGCGACAGCGGCCCGGGATCCAGGACCCCCGAGTCTGCCCCAGATAGCCCACACTATATTACAAATGATATGAAGGTTTTACTCCAAATATTTGTTAAAGTAACGTGCAGACTCTGCCTGGAATAAGTGCTCTTTTTTGAAAAAGTCAGAGAAAATCTTTTTCAAAGAGTGGAATTTTCAAGGTGCAGGAACGGGACTCTGGGCCTGCTGCCTCGGACCTGCGGCCTGGGGGCCCGTGCCCTGCCTGCACAGGGGGCAGGCCAAGGACCCGCGGATTTTCTGAAGCAGGTGGCGAGTCATGTTCCGGCCCGGCGGGGGAGGGGGTCACTCTGGAGAGCCCTAGGGCCTCGCTGCCCCCCGCTTGCCCCCATCCCTCCCCTGAGCGTGGATCTCCGCCGGGGCAGCGGCACACGGCACACGGCCCTCCTTGCGCCGCCTGCAGAGCTCTGAGCGTTTGGACACAGACTCAGAATCAAAGCGGGGAAACCTGTAAGAGGACGAGGCTGCAAGCTGGACACAGTCAGAAGCACCGCCCGCCTCACCCGAGACGCTGAATAACCCCCGGCAATTCTCTCTGTCTGGGAGACAACTCTGAATTCTCTTTATAACCCACCATCGAAGGAAACATGCCCATCCACCTTCCGGAGGCCAGTGTCGTCCTAAGTCCTAGGCCGTGCCTGGAGCGGAGGGACGGCCAGGTGACCCTCTGGGAGGGGCGCCTGCCACCGGGCTGGGCTCAGGCAGGGCCACGAGGACAGTGGAACAGAAGGACCGAGGAAGTGAGCGGACCAGCAGTGATGCTGCGCCTGGACATCACGGGCTCCGAACGTTGGCCCCGCGGCCGCAGGTCCCACCGCTCGGCTCCTGAGCAGGCGGCCGGCTCCAGGAGGGGCAATGGTTCCCGTCGCCTTGAGGCCCAGCCGAGGGGGTCCATCCTCAGGCCCAGGAGACACGGCCGCGGGAATGAAAAGAGAGGATGCTGAGGGGCGGGAGAAGACGCACGGAGATCAGCTGGGAGACCGGGAAGAGAACGAGGACTCTGATTAAAGCCAGGAGACAGATGACACGTGAGCAGACCCTGAGCAGAGGACGAAACTAATGTCGGTGAGCACAGAGGCCACCACGGTGACTGGACAGAGCCCTCTGCCGAAACTGTAAACTCCTTGAGATCAAAGGTCGTTCGCAGTGCTTTATACCCAGCTCTGGAAATGCCCGTGGTGCTCACCACCTAATGTCCCAGAAAAGCAGGGGGCTGGGCAAATGACAGCGGGGGTGGGTGTGCCTACACTGGGATAGCCGGGGGCCTCTTACATGACCTGGGATGCCGTGCGTCTCATAAACAGAGAAAGAGGGTCCAGTGATGCCAAGCAACTCGCCCAAAACGTTGTCGGGGTCGCTGACAGAACCAGGACCAGGACCTATGACCCCTGACCCCAGCGCACGGGTCAGGGTCAATTTCACTTGGATTCCATGAGAATCCAAGCGTCTGTTAAGCCAGACACGAAAGAGATTTGCAAAAAATGTAAAATGATGCCATTTTTTCTCACTAAAACTTGTTATGTTTCATAAAAATGTCATTTATGGTAACACTTGATGGGTTTATTATTGTCACTTTTAAATGAATCAATCAATACATGTTTGTAAATTTCTCAGTTTTAATTACTACTATGGTGCATATCGATAGGTACAACCCACATAAACAAAAGCTCTTGGGGGCTTTGATAATTTTCAAAGGTGTTCTGAGACCCCCCCAAAATTAGTAACTGCTAGATATTGTCGCCTAGCACAAGTTGGGAGTTTTCTAAAGGCCTCTTTGTGAATCAATGTTTAGCTTATTCCCCGTGTAACAGCTGTAGAGGACCTTCCAGAAAGCACAGCAGGGGATCTGTCCGCAGCTGCAGGACTGTGCTTCTGTGTCCTGGGGCCCGGCCCGAGTAGCTGCCACCCTGAAGCACGCCGTGCCTTCCTGTTTCACGCCGATGCGCCTACAGGCCCTTTCAGCGTCTTTCTATCAGTAGATTCTACACTGTCCTGATTCCACCCATTCGGTCAGCGACCTCACCTCTCCAGGCCCTGAAAACGCCTACGTTTTCGTTGAACAAAACGTAATTCCATCAGGCCCCTGGGAGTCTGCACTGCTGAGCTGCCCCAGGTGATGCAAACGTGATAAGTCGCCTCCTCGACTCAAGAGCCCACAGCGACTGGTGTGGATCTGAGCCGCCAGGAAGGCACCCGAAAGTGTTTGTGACCTTCGCACAGGGGTGGTGAGCGTTCACCAGGCCCCCCAGGCCAAGCTCTGGGGCAGGAGGAACTGCAACATAGCAGGACTTTCGAGTGGTGCCCCCTAGATGCCACAGGGACCCCTGGCAACCTGGCCAGGGATTCACTACCCTGCTGTGAGTACTGCCAGAGAAAATTCAGAAGAACAACAAATACTACTGTAGTTTAAGCCTGTCCCAAGTTTTCACTGTTCATCTGCAGGGAAGGACGGAGGGTGCACGTCCACCTCCACGTGGCCCTGATGACCTGAGCCGTGAGCCCAGCCTCCGGGAATGGATCCCGACGGGCCCTGGAGGGACCCCCGGAGACAGAGCAGGGGCATAGGTGTGGGGGCGAGAGGGAGCCAGGGGCCCCAGTGGGCTCAGGTCTGCGGGACCCTCCAGGCCTCTTCCGTGGTTCCAGGGGCCCAGCTGGTCCTCCAGGCCCCGGGCCAACGCAGAGGGTGTGGGAGGGCTGGTCACACTGTGTCAGGGGGGCTCGGCAGTGAGGGTGGAGAGCCCGGAGGTGAAGGGTCTGGAGAGCAGACAGGAGAGTCGCAAACACGGCCCCTGCCTGCTTGCAGGTCCGTGGCTACCAAAGCGGGTCCCGGGCACCCATCCCTGAGTGACCGGGTCCCTGAGGAAGCCCTGCAGCACCTGCCCCTCTGCCTCCAGAGTCTGAGGACCCCGGGGCGAAGCGGCCTCTTCCCTGCTGTGTAACTCCCATCGCCTGGTCGGTGGGCAGCCTTGGGCGCGGCTTCAGGGGCAGAAACCTTGCCTCTAGGCTGTCTTGGCGGCAGGGGGCTGCGGAGGTCAGAGTAGCCCTCCCCGCCCTCCCTCTGTACCCCCTTCTGGCCCCAACAAGGTCCCTCTGGGTCTGATCCCCGAGGAGACAAGTTCCCTTGGCTCTGTTGCAAACCATCAGCCTGCGTGTCCTCGAAAGCCGCTCAGGAGACCACTGAGACTGCACCCCCCAGGTGGGGAGGGACCCCCGGGCTGGCAGGTCTGTAAGGCCAGGAGAGCAGCCCCCCAGCCTGGGTCAGGAGGCCTGGGAGACCCGGGGCAGGTGGAGGACCCATGACTGTGGAGCCCCTCCCGAGGGGCCTCACAGGTGCGCCGGGGAGATCGGGAAGACTTAGCAACAGGTGCTCAGAAAAATCAAGACAACTGGAGAATCCTAAAAGCTGTACAAGGGAGGATGTAGCTCCAGAACGGCTGGCAGGGGAGGCACCAAGTCTGCAAACACAGATGAGCCGGGGGGGGGTGAATGCAGCGACTTGTCAGTATTGTTCGAAATCCACGTTCAAGCCTCTGGTTCCAGACTTCGCAGCCGTCCTGTGGGTCACACACCCAGCAGGGAGCCAACATCCTCTCTCAGGATACAGTCCACCACACTGCATGGCAGCTGGACAGCAGCAAGAAGCGTGGTGGGCTGTGCAGGGGTCAGAGAGCTGAGCTCCCCCGAGCCTGACAGGAAGCCCCTCGGGAGGGCCAAGCCCACGGCCCGCCGTCTAGAAACGCGGGCAAAACGGTAGGTGGACGTTGCTCCTCAGGATGCAGATGGTGGGCCAGGGGGCTGCATGACCTAGTGCACTTTTTCCTATGACTTTGATAAAAATGGTAGTACTTTAGTAATTTGACAGTAATTTGTAAATTACTTTGATAGTAATGTAAGAAATGAAACCCACACATCTGACCGTGTCGCTCGCCATCTGTCACCTAAGGACCCGGTGGAACCCACAGCCTCTCGGCTCGGCCGCGCCCTGCGCTGGGCGGGCGCCTTTCCTCGGCGCCCTGGGAGCCATCTGAGCTGCCATTTCAAGAGCGTGAGGCAGTGGAGGAGGCCACACCTGCACAGCAGCGGGGCCGAGGTCAAGATCAGGGTCTCAGACACAGATGGGAAAGGCAGGCTGGCGCGTTTGCGTTGGGTTTTGGTGGGGGAGCGGCTGAGGAGTTTGGTCGGTCTTGTTGAGAGAGGAGTTATTTCCCAAGCGGGTCAAAATAAATAATTTATTGTGGGCTCCCTCTGTCAACAAAACGAGCCTCCTTTGGGGGCAAAGTGTCAGCGGGGACATTAAGATGACAGCACCCCGGGGGACCAGGATGCGGGGGAAACCAGGGCACCGACGTCGTGGGTGCAGACCCATCTGGAGGCCGGGGGTCAGCCTCGCACTGACTTGGAGCCCCAAGGTGTGCTCAGGGCCCGGGCCTCCCAGCCTCCCAGCCACACTGCCGCCACCCAGGGGTCAAGCAAGCTCTTTAAAAGGGCAGCCCGGGGTCCCCAAGTTGGACACAGAAGGCAAGCCCGTGAGAACCCCGTGCCCCCATGACCATCGCAATGAGACGTCACGGTGGTGTCGCGGGTGCTCGGTTTGGATCCGCGTAATGTGGAAAATCTTCTTTGGATCAGTACAGTGAGTGGGGCAGAGACCAGCGGCCTCCGCTCCAGCTGCCAGCGATTTTCTGATGACGCTGCAGCTGACAGGACTCGTCTGGAATATGAATCCTCTGGCGTTACGTCAGAGTAGTCTCCGTAACCTGGAAAATCATTTTAAGTTGACGAGTAGATGATGCAAGCCCGTCTAACAGTGGAACGCAGTGCAAGCAAGAAGTCCCACATCAACCAGCAATTTTTACTAGAATATCAGCAGGATTAGTAAAAGCCCCACTGTTGGCCTTAAGCATTCTCATAACAGTAAGGACTGGTTTTATGACCAGAAGACAAATGCCTACCTCATGACACTGTTAGTTAAATTTGGTTTTCATTGCCTGATGAGACTTAATTTAAGGAAGTCTCATATTCTAAAATCTAAGTGAACAGAACAAAGAGGTTAGAGAATTTCATTGTTTTTCTAACACACTCAGCCCTCTTCCCAGAGTTTCCCGTGTAGTTAGATTATAGCTAAACAAGACACTCTAGCAAAATTCTATTTCTAATCTGCTTTTCAATGACACAGCTACTGTATAAATTCAGGAACCTTTTTATTTTAAGCGAAAGTCGATAACCACAAGTTTCATTAAAATAACATATATGTTTAATTTTATGACTTTTGTCATTTGCAGATCAAGAAACTCTACATAATGCAATCTTGAAACAGTAAATATAACAAATAAACCCAACTTGCTTTCGGATTTATTTTATTTGTTTTGCACATATTTTCCCTGAAAAGCCTGCATCTGCACACCCGCTGGCCCAGACCACTGCCTTCTCGAACACGTGCCCTCAGAGGTGGGCGGCAGAAAGCCACCTGGGCCTCGGGCCTGCTGCTGTTCAAGCTTCGGTGTTGGTTTAAAGAACTACTCCTTCGTCACATATACTTCAATTTAAAAGGATAATAAAAACAGAAATAAAGAACCACGCTTGCACCATAATGTACTAAAAGTTGCTCTCTTCCAGGAGCCCGTCTATGTGCCTTAAATTCGGCAGAGGTGAGAGACAGAAAAGCGGCCTCTGATGAAGACCTGAGGCTGCAGCGAGGGGCAGGAGGTTAAAGCAGCGGAGGCAGGGGCCCCTGCCTCCCCACAGCGGCCACTCTGCGGCCAGCCCGCAGGTGTATTTCCCCGGAGATGCCCTCGGGAGGCATCCTGCCTGCGCCTGCCTTGGGGTCTCATCGGGCAGAGCTGGTGAGTCCTGTGCAACCATATCTCCAACAAAGGGAGCAGGGTCCTGCGCGATGCCTCTGGGGGTCTGAATGGCCAGTGGACTCAGAGCCCCTCCCCCAGGTGTTTTGTTGGGAAAGGGAGAGGCGGGGAAAGGCTTTTTCAGTCTTGGAAAGTGATGTGCACGCATTCCCAGCGCCAGCGGTCCTTTTGACAGACACGCACACAAGTGTGGTTACGGGCCTGTGTCCTGGGCTGGGCCTGTGTGGCCAGGCGCACGGGCATGGGTGGAGAGCCAGCACCAGGAGAGGAAGCACTGGACCTCCCGGGAAAGCCTGACCTGTCCGCAGGGGCT